>JAMPIV010003056.1:0-77500 GCA_024509875.1 Oreohelix idahoensis | reverse complement strand
TACATACATACATACATACATACATACATACATACATACATACATGCATGCATGCATGCATACATACATACATACATACATACATACATACAGTTGCGTGATAAATTCTCGCAACATCGTTTTTTACAATATCTATTTTATAACGCAAGGGCAACAACTGCTTGAAATTTATAGTCACTTTTCTCGGTAAGCATTTGTCTTCTCGCGTTGGTACCGAATGCAGTTAAGTTTTGAGCTGTGGTTTTTTGCGCTGGACTGCGCATGACTTGTCTTGCTTTTTGGTCGATCGGTTTCCGCCCACCACTAGTGGAGTGAGCGATTTGGAATGGCGAAAGAGATGCCTCGTTGAAGAGGGGATCTCCGCTATTTTTTGTTCTGTCAGGGATGTGTAGTCCTCTTATGGATATTTCGTTTATTCGGGATAATACCTCTAGTGTATTTGCACATGCCGGGAGGCGTGATATTTCTGTATTTCTGGAAAAGCAAGGTAAATTGACTTTTTTCATTAACTCTATCGATTTTGGGTCGTGAGCGATTTCGATTCATAGCCTGTCTTCGAAAGTCGTCGTCACGAGATGTTTTTTCCCAGCTCACATGTCGCTGCATTGTACTGCATCGGTTGATGCATGTACCAAGGACCATTACTTGCTACTTTGTTAAATGAACTAGGTTTGGAAAACCTTTATTATCTAGAGGATATTTTTGAGGACATTATTTATACTTCGGCAGACGTGTCTGTCTTGCTGAAGTCAGACTAAGGAGAGTGAACTGATCTCATACGTCTGGTTATCTCCTGGCTGTTATAGAAAAGGATGGAGTTTTCCACCTGACTACATTTACAGCACTATGAAATATAACATGCATCTGACTCATCATTGTAATGCTGTCTACCGTCTATTGCTGTATTGAATGTTGCTGTGATAATGACTGTTTGATGTGCCTACATATTCGCGTAACCATTTTGTCACTGTGGCGTCCACAATAAATAATGAAGAAAAACGTCAACGGCTGTTACAAGAATCATTGACTTTATACGTCGTGAGTTTACTGACGTCCTATGTGGATTGCCCTGTTATTTTTGTATGAACATTGTTTTGACTGAACACATCTGCACACCACACAAAACCAGACATGCGGATACCATCCATCATCATATGGCATCACGCATCATTTGGTGGCCATAAGCTGGTTTGATTCTGGTACCAGCAAACACGGGGTCCCTTACCCACTTCATTTTCAACAAGAATTCATCAGCATCCTTCAAGAAATTAACATTCTTCAATACAGTCAACATCTTCAAAATTTTCAAAGTACTCGGCGTTGCCCGGTAAAAGTCAAAATTTCAACTTTTTGACGGAAACAAGAATTTGACAGTACCCGGCGTTGTTACATGTTGCCGGATAACTCGGACTGCTGTTATCTTTTACGCAAGTCAAGCAAGTTGCTGCTGTCAAGGTTCCAGTGCTGTCGTTTTTTGAGAAGGTCAAGTGCCGGTTGAAACGGGTTGTTTTCTGAAGAAGGCCAAGTACCGATTTCCATCAACTTACTTTGGATTAGAAGGTCAAGTGCCGAAACAACTCAACACACAGTATTTCAGAAGCTCTTGTACCATCGTGTTAGCAGTGGAAGCAGTTCAGATGTGCCATCATCGTTGGAGCTTCGCTCTTTAGGACGTTGATTGACATCCGTTTTTTCTGCTGTTCTACGATTGGAAGCCTATAAGTTAAGTGGCCTGTTTGTATGTAAACTGTGCCCTTATACTTCTGCTGAGTCTTCTGTGTATCATCTCATTCTATATGTTATATGTTTATATGTTATTTGTATATTTATATGTTTATATTTCAGCGGGTTCTCGGTTGGGTGGTGTCTCCGTTAGATTATGCCACGTCATAGAGGTCGTCTATTGTGAGCGTTTTCTGTAGGGTTTGCAAATTTCCGATACTGGAATTTGCTAAGCGACTTCTGTTGCTATTTATGTTAGCTGTGATGACATGTTTTAATATTGTTTTCGTTATTATTTCACATTCTTTAGTTTTGTTTTGATTTGTTTGTATTTGTTAGCCTACTCTTGTCTATAATTTAGTTTCATACAACATTTTTGTTTATACACTGTGGTGTCATGTATTTTGTTTAATTATAGCGCAGATATCGTCACATTTTTTGTGATATGTCATTAATTTCTGCTTTATTTTTAGTTGATTTCTGCGAACGTTTTTGTATTGTTGCTGATCTTTGTTATTGTTTACATTGTTATTGTTTACATTGTTTGTATTGTTTACATTTTCAATGTTTACATTCTGCATGTGTTTACATAGTCATTGTTTACAGTTATAGTAATTAGTTAATGGGCTATGTGTTGCGTGATAAATTCTCGCAACATCGTTTTATTTCAATATCTGTTTTATAACGCAAGGGCAACAACTGCTTGAAATTTATAGTCACTTTTCTCGGTAAGCATTTGTCTTCTCGCGTTAGTATCGAATGCAGTTAACTTTTGAGCTGTGGTCATTTTTGCGCTGGACTGCGCATGACTTGTCTTGTTGTTTGGTCGATCGGTTTCCGCCCACCACTAGTGGGAGTGAGCGATTTGGAATGGCGAAAGAGATGCCTCGTTGAAGAGGGGATCTCCGCTATTTTTGTTCTGTCAGGGATGTGTAGTCCTCTTATGGATATTTCGATTAGTCGAGATAATACCTCTAGTGTTTTCCCACATGTCGGGAGGCGTGATATTTCTGTGTATTTCATGAAAGCAAGGTAAATTGACTTTTTCATTAACTCTATCGATTTTGGGTCGTGAGCGATTTCGATTCATAGCCTGTCTCCGAAAGTCGTCGTCACGAGATGTTCTTTCCCAGCTCACATGTCGCTGCATTGTACTGCATCGGTTGATGCAGGTTCCAAGGACCATTACTTGCTACTTTGTTAAATGAACTAGGTTTAGAAAACCTTTATTATCTAGAGGATATTTTTGAGGACATTATTTATACTTCGGCAGACGTGTCTGTCTTGCTGAAGTCAAACTAAGGAGAGTGAACTGATCTCATACATCTGGTTATCTCCTGGGTGTTATAGAAAAGGATGGAGTTTTTCACCTGACTACATTTACAGCACTTTGAAATATAACATGCATCTGACTCATCATTGTAATGCTGTCTACCGTCTATTGCTGTATTGAATGTTGCTGTGATAATGACTGTTTGATGTGCCTACACATTTGCGTAACCATTTTGTCACTGTGGCTTCCACAATAAATAATGAAGAAAAACGTCAACGGCTGTTTCAAGACTCATTGACTTTATACGTCGTGAGTTTACTGACGTCCTATGTGGATTGCCCTGTTATTGTTGTATGAACATTGTTTTGACTGAACACATCTACACACTACACAAAACCAGACATGCGGATACCATCCATCATCATATGGCATCACGCATCATTTGGTGGCCATAAGCTGGTTTGATTCTGGTACTAGCAAACACGGGGTCCCTTACCCACTTCATTTTCAACAAGAATTCATCAGCATCCTTCAAGAAATTAACATTCTTCAATACAGTCAACATCTTCAAAATTTTCAAAGTACTCGGCGTTGCCCGGTAAAAGTCAAAATTTCAATTTTTTGACGGAAACAAGAATTTGACAGTACCCGGCGTTGTTACATTTGCCGGATAACTCGGACTGCTGTTATCTTTTACGCAAGTCAAGCAAGTTGCTGCTGTCAAGGTTCCAGTGCTGTCGTTTTTTGAGAAGGTCAAGTGCCGGTTGAAAAGGGTTGTTTTCTGAAGAAGGCCAAGTACCGATTTCCATCAACTTACTTTTGGATTAGAAGGTCAAGTGCCGAAACAACTCAACACACAGTATTTCAGAAGCTCTTGTACCATCGTGTTAGCAGTGGAAGCAGTTCAGATGTGCCATCATCGTTGGAGCTTCGCTCTTTAGGACGTTGATTGACATCCGTTTTTCTGCTGTTCTACGATTGGAAGCCTTTAAGTTAAGTGGCCTGTTTGTATGTAAACTGTGCCCTTATACTTCTGCTGAGTCTTCTGTGTATCATCTCATTCTATATGTTATATGTCAATATGTTATTTGTATATTTATATGTTTATATTTCAGCGGGTTCTCGGTTGGGTGGTGTCTCCGTTAGATTATGCCACGTCATAGAGGTCGTCTATTGTGAGCGTTTTCTGTAGGGTTTGCAAATTTCCGATACTGGAATTTGCTAAGCGACTTCTGTTGCTATTTATGTTAGCTGTGATGACATGTTTTAATATTGTTTTCGTTATTATTTCACATTCTTTAGTTTTGTTGTGATTTGTTTGTATTTGTTAGCCTACTCTTGTCTATAATTTAGTTTCATACAACATTTTTGTTTATACACTGTGGTGTCATGTATTTTGTTTAATTCTATCGCAGATATCGTCACATTTTTTTGTGATATTTCATTAATTTCTGCTTTATTTTTAGTTGATTTCTGCGAAAGTTTTTGTATTGTTGCTGATCTTTGTTATTGTTTACATTGTTATTGTTTACATTGTTTGTATTGTTTACATTTTCAATGTTTACATTCTGCATGTGTTTACATAGTCATTGTTTACTGTTATAGTAATTAGTTAATGGGCTATGCTAATGCACTGTTACTACTATACTGATGATAAATGAATGATGAATAGTGTCGTGCACTATTGAATGAGAAGTGCACTTATGATCAAGATTTGAGTGCTGATATTTCATATACAAGTTCTTTGATTGGAGACTTGTTTCCCACAGAGACTGGGATAATATAATGTGATGTGAATATACAAGTGCTTAATTAAGACTTGTTACACTTAGGTTTGAAATAAATTAGTTAATTATTTCAGGTTTTGGACTCATATGTTAGACAACATGTCTACATTTGAGCACTTTATTGAGCAGGGTAAATTGCTTGGGAAGACTGGTGATATGTTAGAAGAATTTGCAACTGCTCGATATGATAAAGCAATGGAAGCTGAACAAAAGAAACTGCATATGGAAGCTGAACAAAAGAAACTGCAGATGCAGGTGGATGAAAAGAGATTCCAAATGGAAATGGAAAAACAAAAAAGGGAATCAGAAGCTGAGGAAAGAAAGCTACAGCTAGAGGCTGAGAATAAAAGACTTGAAAAAGAAGCTGAGAATAAAAGACTTGAAAAAGAAGCTGAAAATAAAAGACTTGAAAAAGAAGCTGAAAATAAAAGACTTGAAAAAGAAGCTGAAAATGAAAGACTTCAAATGCAGGCTCAAGCTGAAGAAAGGAAGTTACAAAGAGAGGCTGATGAGAGGAAAGCAAAAATGGAACATGAAGAAAAACTCTTAGCTTTAGAGTTGGAGAAATTGAAATTGACGAGCATGAGTAATGGTAATGATTCAAACAAGGGTTCATCTTCTGGAAAGGCTAATAATGATACTTTTAAGATTAAGTTACCAACATTTAGTCCTTCCAGTGATGACATAATGTTCTATCTGGACAGATTTGAACAAGCATGTACAGCTCATAACATAGACAAAGCAAAATATGTTTATCAGTTATCAGGGATACTGACAGGTAAAGCTCTAAGTATATTAAATATGGTGGATGAACCTGACAAGAACAATTATGAGGTTGTCAGGGCCGCTTTGTTAAAGAAATATCAGCTTAACGAAGACGGCTATCGTCTACAATTTAAAAAACATGTTACCTGAAAATGGAGTTGAATTCTCCGAGTTTATTGCAAGAATACGCATTACTTTCTCACGATGGGTTGAACTATCTAAGACGGAAAAAAACTTATGAAGGACTTATGGACTTAATACTTAGAGACAAAGTCATGTCGTCTGTCAATGAGTCTTTCCTTGCTTTCCTTCATGAACGTAAACCTAAAACAATAAAAGAAATGGAAGATTTCTGTTGCCAATACGTAACTGCGCACCCACACATAACCATGGGTAACTCTAAGGTGAAAGAAGGTTTACCAGTTGCTTCGGCAGCTCCGTATGGTCAAAACTTTGCTCGTAGATCCCAACAAAATTTTGATAGAAAGGGTAGCGGTAAATTTCTGTCAAAATCATGGAAACCAATTTCATGGTGATTCTTCTTCGAAGAATTGGAGACAACCTGATAGTGGTCGTTACTATCACCCTAATAATTATAAGCATTTCAAAAGGAGGATATGGTAATAGAGGTTATTCCTGCCGAAGACCTCAGAACCAAACAAATAGATGTTCGCATCAATGTGAACATGATAGTAATCGTGGAAACTGGAATTCGAACCAGTATAACAATTACAATAGAGACAATAATAACTGCAGAGATAATAATAACTCTGATAACTTCAGAGGTAATAATAGTCGGGGTAGATCTCAACACAAAAAAAAGAGATATCAGCAGGCTAATGCTGTACAACAGGAAACTGAGGGAGCCTGTAATCATGTTGTTGATAGTAAAAACTTTGACGCTGTCACTAGTTCTGCTTTTGACTTTGAAAGAGCAAACAAATGCCCCCAATGCAGTACTTTATTCGAACCGGGTACCATAACTACTTTGAGTTGTTGTCACCCACTTCCCGCTCTTCCTGCTGCTGTTGCGCATGACGGGAGGGGTTCTTTAATTCTACATAAGGGTCTTGTTAATGATACTCCGGTCTCACTACTTTTCGATTCCGGATGCACCACTATTGGTGTTAGACAATCACTTGTAGATCCATCTTGTGCTACAGGAAGGGTTATTAAATGTGTCACATTTGGCGGCACTCTAGAAAAATATCCTACTGCTGTAATTCGCATTGCCACTCCTTTCTTTACTGGAGATGTGCATGCTTGTCTCTTACCTAATCCTGTTGCGGACCTTATTATTGGTCGTATTCACGGAGTTAGGGAGTGTACCCCACAGCAGATTGCTGCTTGGGAAGATAATAACATGCAAGCTACAAATGCAGTAGTTACAAGAGCACAAGCTCTACAAACACCCGAAACTTCACTGAATAGTGATAATGAAGTTGATAGCCAAGATAGTCACTTAGTAATCACTCGTGACTCTTTCATAAAATTGCAAGAAGAAGATCCTTCTTTAAAAAAATTCTTCGTTCTTGCGAAGAAAGGTGATCCGAATCAGGATACAAATAGAAAATCTTGGATTGCAATGAGAAACGGCGTACTTGTACGTATGGTACAAGATTCGACTACGTCGGCACATTCGCAAATTCTTGTTCCCAAGAGCATGAGAGTCCAAATATTACAACATGCTCATGACTCGCAATGTGCTGGACATATGGGTTTTGCCCGTACGAAGTCGAGAGTCCTTGCGGTTTTCTTTTGGCCTTTTGTCAATAAGGACATTCGTATTTACTGCCGATCATGCAAGGTATGTCAGGAGGTCAAATCTAGAGGACCACGACATGCTGCGCCTATCCAGGCTGCTGACATTCCTATTCGGCCGTTCCAGAAAATGGCCATAGATATTATTGGCCCTTTTAAGGTCAAGTCGGCCAGAGGACATCAGTTTATCCTTACATGTGTCGATATGTGCACACGTTGGCCAGAGGCTATTCCTCTTAAGAGCATATCTACTACAGATATCGCAGATGCTCTTTGGTTGATATTTTCTCGCTTGGGGTTCCCCAGAGAAATATTGTCAGACCATGGCACTCAACTCATATCTGACACTATGTCACAGGTAATGTCTACCTTACATATTGAACGATCTCTCAGTAGTATCTACCATCCTATGTCTAATGGATTAGTTGAGCGTCTGAATAGAACGCTCAAGACTTTGCTTGGTAAGATAACTGAAGATCATCCTCAAGATTGGGACAGGGTTTTACCCGCGGCTCTCTTTGCCTATAGAGAAGTCCCTAATGAACACACAGGATTTTCTCCCTTCGAACTTGTCTTTGGCGCGCGTCCACGCGGCCCTATGTCTTTATTACACGATCTCATCACTGCCGATGATATTAGCGATGAAACTCAATCCTCATATGAGTATGTCATTGCTCTTAGACAAAAGATCAGTGAGGCATGTAAGCTAGCAACTGCTTCATCAGAAATTGCTAAAGAGAAGGCAAGGCAGTTTGCTAACAAGAATAGATGTCTACGACAACTTTGTCCAGGTGACAAAGCATTCGTCCTACTCCCCAGTAGGGAAAATAGACTTCTTATTGCATGGAAAGGTCCGTATGCAATAGTCTCTCGGATTTCCGATGTTGACTATGTGGTCGATATTGATGGAAAGCATAAAACTTTCCACATAAACATGCTTTCGGAATTTCACGAACGTCCGGACTATTTGCTGCCTATTTTCCAGGCAACGGATGATGCTCCTGCACCTCACGGTCATTATTCATCCCTGTCTGTCATTCAGGATGAGGAAGCTACCTTCTCTGATGTCAACCTTCCCCTTCCAGTGGTTCCATTACATTCTACGGAATCTTGGAAAAACGTTTCTGTTTCTCCTAATCTTTCTGGTGACGAACATCGACAAGTCTCGTCGATGTTACAAACATTTCAGGATGTTCTCACTGACATTCCTGGACACACAGATGTCATAGAACATGACATAATTCTTACCGACAATAATCCAATTAGGGTTAGGCCGTATCCTATTCCTATACACTTTCAGTCGCAAGTGGAAAAAGAATTGGATGAAATGATTCAATTAAATATAATTGAACCATCGACTTCACCATATTCTTCTTCCATGGTTATTGTCCGGAAGAAGGATAAGAACATACGAATTTGCGTTGATTATCGCAAATTGAATCAGGTCACAAAGTTCGACGCTGAACCGATGCCTTTGTTAGAAGATCTACTGATTAGACTTTCTAATTCTAGATTCTTCACTAAACTTGACTTGTCTAAAGGTTATTGGCAAGTGCCTTTAGCAGAGCATGCCAAACCTCTTACTGCTTTTTCTACACCTAGGGGTCTATTTCAATGGAATGTTATGCCTTTTGGTCTCATGAACGCCCCTGCCACTTTCGTTCGCATGATGCGTCGAATTCTGTCACATCGTTCGGATGTCATCGCATACTTAGATGACATCTGTCTCTTCAGTGATACCTGGGAAGATCACTATTTAGGTTATATGACTTACTGTCCACTCTACGTGAGAATAATTTGACAGCAAAACCTTCTAAAGCTTTTGTTGGTTTTGGTGAAATCTCTTTCCTGGGTCATCGTGTTGGTCATGGTCTCTTGAAGACAGAAGACCCCAATACTTCCAAAATACTGAACATCTCTGTTCCTAAAACGAAGAAACAAGTTAGGAGTCTCTTAGGTTTAATTCAATTTTATGGGAGATTTATTCCAAATTTATCTTCGATCATGGCACCTCTCTCAACATTGTTGAAGAAAGGTTCGCCTAATCTGGTCCGTTGGTCTGAAGAATGCCAATCTTCACTAGACCAAATCAAGAATATATTTTCTTCTCCTCCCATCTTAAGATTACCTACTCTTGATAGGACTTTTGTTCTTCGGAGTGATGCTTCATCCACTGGGATTGGAGCAGCACTGATGCAAGAATATGCAAATACTCTGCATCCTGTTATGTACATTTCTAGAAAACTAAATGTGGCAGAGAGGAACTACTCGGTTTTAGACCGTGAGTTGTTAGCGATGGTTTGGTCAATTCTAAAGCTACAAAGATTCCTCCTGGGCGCACATTTCATTCTAGAGACTGATCAGAAAGCTCTTACAGCTATTCAGACTAAGAATTTGAAGAGTTCGAGATCCACTCGATATGCTATAGCTCTTCAACCTTTTCACTTCACGGTACGAGCTATCCGTGGTGCGGATAATGTGATGGCTGACATTTTGTCTAGATGCCCACATGACTCCAACTAATACTTCTGTCCTATATTCCTTTATATTACAGAGTCATAACACACCTATATTTCTACAATAGATTAGCACATCTGTACTTACTTTATATGTACACACTATCGTGCTTTGTTGTCATCTTCTTCTGTTCGTTTTTTAAAATGATAGAGGAGGACTGAGTAGTTAATATAAGGGCCGTTAGTTTACTAAACAGCCACAATTATTAATAATGTATTGTACCTTATGAAGCATATTAGTTATTAATTAGCATTATATTGCTTGTACTTTCTCAGAATGTCATTGTTGAGCTGAGGACTTACCTTACGAGTTCTAGATTGTGTACTTACCCTCGGAATACCAGAGCATATGTCCTGGATCGTCATGTAGTTTAACTTTACTATGTACTTATGTCATTACATGTCAAAGAATGTACTATTTAAATTTTCCTATCAGATTTGTACATCCATTTTTAAAGACAATATTAGAGTATGCTGTTTAATGATGATTATAGTAACTTGCATACGTATATTGTGTTTACATGCTAACGTGATGTGTGTTGGTGACACCTCCCCGATGTGAATATTTTTTGAGACATATTTATTTTTCTGTTGAGGTATATCCTCACCAGACACTCTATAATTAGCCTATTGTTTGGCAATTTAATTAATTATCAGCGCATAATTCGTGCGTTTTGAGCCGCTTATCGCTTGCTCTTTGATATTGAAAAAAAATATGTTCCACATTTTTTTTTTATCGGGAGGAGGTGGTGATATGTTGCGTGATAAATTCTCGCAACATCGTTTTATTTCAATATCTGTTTTATAACGCAAGGGCAACAACTGCTTGAAATTTATAGTCACTTTTCTCGGTAAGCATTTGTCTTCTCGCGTTAGTATCGAATGCAGTTAACTTTTGAGCTGTGGTCATTTTTGCGCTGGACTGCGCATGACTTGTCTTGTTGTTTGGTCGATCGGTTTCCGCCCACCACTAGTGGGAGTGAGCGATTTGGAATGGCGAAAGAGATGCCTCGTTGAAGAGGGGATCTCCGCTATTTTTGTTCTGTCAGGGATGTGTAGTCCTCTTATGGATATTTCGTTTAGTCGAGATAATACCTCTAGTGTTTTCCCACATGTCGGGAGGCGTGATATTTCTGTGTATTTCATGAAAGCAAGGTAAATTGACTTTTTCATTAACTCTATCGATTTTGGGTCGTGAGCGATTTCGATTCATAGCCTGTCTCCGAAAGTCGTCGTCACGAGATGTTCTTTCCCAGCTCACATGTCGCTGCATTGTACTGCATCGGTTGATGCAGGTTCCAAGGACCATTACTTGCTACTTTGTTAAATGAACTAGGTTTAGAAAACCTTTATTATCTAGAGGATATTCTTGAGGACATTATTTATACTTCGGCAGACGTGTCTGTCTTGCTGAAGTCAAACTAAGGAGAGTGAACTGATCTCATACATCTGGTTATCTCCTGGCTGTTATAGAAAAGGATGGAGTTGTTCACCTGACTACATTTACAGCACTTTGAAATATAACATGCATCTGACTCATCATTGTAATGATGTCTACCGTTTATTGCTGTATTGAATGTTGCTGTGATAATGACTGTTTGATGTGCCTACACATTTGCGTAACCATTTTGTCACTGTGGCGTCCACAATAAATAATGAAGAAAAACGTCAACGGCTGTTTCAAGACTCATTGACTTTATACGTCGTGAGTTTACTGACGTCCTATGTGGATTGCCCTGTTATTGTTGCATGAACATTGTTTTGACTGAACACATCTACACACTACACAAAACCAGACATGCGGATGCCATCCATCATCATATGGCATCACGCATCACTATGCTAATGCACTGTTACTACTACACTGATGATAAATGAATGATGAATAGTGTCGTGCACTATTGAATGAGAAGTGCACTTATGATCAAGAATTGAGTGCTGATATTTCATATACAAGTTCTTTGACTGGAGACTTGTTTCCCACAGAGACTGGGATAATATAATGTGATGTGAATATACAAGTGCTTAATTAAGACTTGTTACACTTAGGTTTGAAATAAATTAGTTAATTATTTCAGGTTTTGGACTTATATATTACTCATCATGTCTACATTTGAGCACTTTATTGAGCAGGGTAAATTGCTTGGGAAGACTGGTGATAAGTTAGAAGAATTTGCAACTGCTCGATATGATAAAGCAATGGAAGCTGAACAAAAGAAACTGCATATGGAAGCTGAACTAAAGCTTCTGCAGATGCAGGTGGATGAAAAGAGATTCCAAATGGAAATGGAAAAACAAAAAAGGGAATCAGAAGCTGAGGAGAGAAAACTCCAGCTACAGCTAGAGGCTGAGAATAAAAGACTTGAAAAAGAAGCTGAGAATAAAAGACTTGAAAAAGAAGCTGAGAATAAAAGACTTGAAAAAGAAGCTGAAAATAAAAGACTTGAAAAAGAAGCTGAAAATGAAAGACTTCAAATGCAGGCTCAAGCTGAAGAAAGGAAGTTACAAAGAGAGGCTGATGAGAGGAAAGCAAAAATGGAACATGAAGAAAAACTCTTAGCTTTAGAGTTGGAGAAATTGAAATTGACGAGCATGAGTAATGGTAATGATTCAAACAAGGGTTCATCTTCTGGGAAGGCTAATAATGATACTTTTAAGATTAAGTTACCAACATTTAGTCCTTCCAGTGATGACATAATGTTCTATCTGGACAGATTTGAACAAGCATGTACAGCTCATAACATAGACAAAGCAAAATATGTTTATCAGTTATCAGGGATACTGACAGGTAAAGCTCTAAGTATATTAAATATGGTGGATGAACCTGACAAGAACAATTATGAGGTTGTCAGGGCCGCTTTGTTAAAGAAATATCAGCTTAACGAAGACGGCTATCGTCTACAATTTAAAAAACATGTTACCTGAAAATGGAGTTGAATTCTCCGAGTTTATTGCAAGAATACGCATTACTTTCTCACGATGGGTTGAACTATCTAAGACGGAAAAAACTTATGAAGGACTTATGGACTTAATACTTAGAGACAAAGTCATGTCGTCTGTCAATGAGTCTTTCCTTGCTTTCCTTCATGAACGTAAACCTAAAACAATAAAAGAAATGGAAGATTTCTGTTGCCAGTACGTAACTGCGCACCCACACATAACCATGGGTAACTCTAAGGTGAAAGAAGGTTTACCAGTTGCTTCGGCAGCTCCGTATGGCCAAAACTTTGCTCGTAGATTCCAACAAAATTTTGATAGAAAGAGTAGCGGTAATTTCTGTCAAAATCATGGAAACCAATTTCATAGTGATTCTTCTTCGAAGAATTGGAGACAACCTGATAGTACTCGTTACTATCACCCTAATAATTATAAGCATTTCAAAAGAGGATATGGTAATAGAGGTTATTCCTGCCGAAGACCTCAGAACCAAACAAATAGATGTTCGCATCAATGTGAACATGATAGTAATCGTGGAAACTGGAATTCGAACCAGGATAACAATTACAATAGAGACAATAATAACTGCAGAGATAATAATAACTCTGATAACTTCAGAGGTAATAATAGTCGGGGTAGATCTCAACACAAAAAAAAAGAGATATCAGCAGGCTAATGCTGTACAATAGGAAACTGAGGGAGCCTGTAATCATGTTGTTGATAGTAAAAACTTTGACGCTGTCACTGGTTCTGCTTTTGACTTTGAGAGAGCAAACAAATGCCCCCAATGCAGTACTTTATTCGAACCGGGTACCATAACTACTTTGAGTTGTGGTCACCCACTTCCCGCTCTTCCTGCTGCTGTTGCGCATGACGGGAGGGGTTCCTTAATTCTACATAAGGGTCTTGTTAATGATACTCCGGTCTCACTACTTTTCGATTCCGGATGCACCACTATTGGTGTTAGACAATCGCTTGTAGATCCATCTTGTGCTACAGGAAGGGTTATTAAATGTGTCACATTTGGCGGCACTCTAGAAAAATATCCTACTGCTGTAATTCGCATTGCCACTCCTTTCTTTACTGGAGATGTGCATGCTTGTCTCTTACCTAATCCTATTGCGGACCTTATTATTGGTCGTATTCACGGAGTTAGGGAGTGTACCCCACAGCAGATTGCTGCTTGGGAAGATAATAACATGCAAGCTACAAATGCAGTAGTTACAAGAGCACAAGCTCTACAAACACCCGAAACTTCACTGAATAGTGATAATGAAGTTGATAGCCAAGATAGTCACTTAGTAATCACTCGTGACTCTTTCATAAAATTGCAAGAAGAAGATCCTTCTTTAAAAAAATTCTTCGTTCTTGCGAAGAAAGGTGATCCGAATCAGGATACAAATAGAAAATCTTGGATTGCAATGAGAAACGGCGTACTTGTACGTATGGTACAAGATTCGACTACGTCGGCACATTCGCAAATTCTTGTTCCAAAGAGCATGAGAGTGCAGATATTGCAACATGCTCATGACTCGCAATGTGCTGGACATATGGGTTTTGCCCGTACGAAGTCGAGAGTCCTTGCGGCTTTCTTTTGGCCTTTTGTCAATAAGGACATTCGTATTTACTGCCGATCATGCAAGGTATGTCAGGAGGTCAAATCTAGAGGACCACGACATGCTGCGCCTATCCAGGCTGCTGACATTCCTATTCGGCCGTTTCAGAAAATGGCCATAGATATTATTGGCCCTTTTAAGGTCAGGTCGGCCAGAGGACATCAGTTTATCCTTACATGTGTCGATATGTGCACACGTTGGCCAGAGGCTATTCCTCTTAAGAGCATATCTACTACAGATATCGCAGATGCTCTTTGGTTGATATTTTCTCGCTTGGGGTTCCCCAGAGAAATATTGTCAGACCATGGCACTCAACTCATATCTGACACTATGTCACAGGTAATGTCTACCTTACATATTGAACGATCTCTCAGTAGTATCTACCATCCTATGTCTAATGGGTTAGTTGAGCGTCTGAATAGAACGCTCAAGACTTTGCTTGGTAAGATAACTGAAGATCATCCTCAAGAT
The DNA here is from genome assembly GCA_024509875.1 of Oreohelix idahoensis. Lineage (NCBI taxonomy): Eukaryota > Metazoa > Mollusca > Gastropoda > Stylommatophora > Oreohelicidae > Oreohelix > Oreohelix idahoensis. The sequence continues at coordinate 62,652 of JAMPIV010003056.1, read as the reverse complement.
TGGGACAGGGTTTTACCCGCGGCTCTCTTTGCCTATAGAGAAGTCCCTAATGAACACACAGGATTTTCTCCCTTCGAACTTGTCTTTGGCGCGCGTCCACGCGGCCCTATGTCTTTATTACACGATCTCATCACTGCCGATGATATTAGCGATGAAACTCAATCCTCATATGAGTATGTCATTGCTCTTAGACAAAAGATCATTGAGGCATGTAAGCTAGCAACTGCTTCATCAGAAATTGCTAAAGAGAAGGCAAGACAGTTTTGCTAACAAGAATAGATGTCTACGACAACTTTGTCCAGGTGACAAAGCATTCGTCCTACTCCCCAGTAGGGAAAATAGACTTCTTATTGCATGGAAAGGTCCGTATGCAATAGTCTCTCGGATTTCCGATGTTGACTATGTGGTCGATATTGATGGAAAGCATAAAACTTTCCACATAAACATGCTTTCGGAATTTCACGAACGTCCGGACTATTTGCTGCCTATTTTCCAGGCAACGGATGATGCTCCTGCACCTCACGGTCATTATTCATCCCTGTCTGTCATACAGGATGAGGAATCTACCTTCTCAGATGTCAATCTTCCCCTTCCAGTGGTTCCATTACATTCCACGGAATCTTGGAAAAACGTTTCTGTTTCTCCTAATCTTTCTGGTGACGAACATCGACAAGTCTCGTCGATGTTACAAACATTTCAGGATGTTCTTACTGACATTCCTGGACACACAGATGTCATAGAACATGACATAATTCTTACCGACAATAATCCAATTAGGGTTAGGCCGTATCCTATTCCTATACACTTTCAGTCGCAAGTGGAAAAGGAATTGGATGAAATGATTCAATTAAATATAATTGAACCATCGACTTCACCATATTCTTCTTCCATGGTTATTGTCCGGAAGAAGGATAAGAACATACGAATTTGCGTTGATTATCGCAAATTGAATCAGGTCACAAAGTTCGACGCTGAACCGATGCCTTTGTTAGAAGATCTACTGATTAGACTTTCTAATTCTAGATTCTTCACTAAACTTGACTTGTCTAAAGGTTATTGGCAAGTGCCTTTAGCAGAGCATGCCAAACCTCTTACTGCTTTTTCTACACCTAGGGGTCTATTTCAATGGAATGTTATGCCTTTTGGTCTCATGAACGCCCCTGCCACTTTCGTTCGCATGATGCGTCGAATTCTGTCACATCGTTCGGATGTCATCGCATACTTAGATGACATCTGTCTCTTCAGTGATACCTGGGAAGATCACTATTTAGGGTTATATGACTTACTGTCCACTCTACGTGAGAATAATTTGACAGCAAAACCTTCTAAAGCTTTTGTTGGTTTTGGTGAAAATCTCTTTCCTGGGTCATCGTGTTGGTCATGGTCTCTTGAAGACAGAAGACCACAATACTTCCAAAATACTGAACATCTCTGTTCCTAAAACGAAGAAACAAGTTAGGAGTCTCTTAGGTTTAATTCAATTTTATGGGAGATTTATTCCAAATTTATCTTCGATCATGGCACCTCTCTCAACATTGTTGAAGAAAGGTTCGCCTAATCTGGTCCGTTGGTCTGAAGAATGCCAATCTTCACTAGACCAAATCAAGAATGTATTTTCTTCTCCTCCCATCTTAAGATTACCTACTCTTGATAGGACTTTTGTTCTTCGGAGTGATGCTTCATCCACTGGGATTGGAGCAGCACTGATGCAAGAATATGCAAATACTCTGCATCCTGTTATGTACATTTCTAGAAAACTAAATGCGGCAGAGAGGAACTACTCGGTTTTACACCGTGAGTTGTTAGCGATGGTTTGGTCAATTCTAAAGCTACAAAGATTCCTCCTGGGCGCACATTTCATTCTAGAGACTGATCAGAAAGCTCTTACAGCTATTCAGACTAAGAATTTGAAGAGTTCGAGATCCACTCGATATGCTATAGCTCTTCAACCTTTTCACTTCACGGTACGAGCTATCCGTGGTGCGGATAATGTGATGGCTGACATTTTGTCTAGATGCCCACATGACTCCAACTAATACTTCTGTCCTATATTTCCATATATTACAGAGTCATAACACACCTATATTTCTACAATAGATTAGCACATCTGTACTTACTTTATATGTACACACTATCGTGCTTTGTTGTCATCTTCTTCTGTTCGTTTTTTAAGATGATAGAGGAGGACTGAGTAGTTAATATAAGGGCCGTTAGTTTACTAAACAGCCACAATTATTAATAATGTATTGTACCTTATGAAGCATATTAGTTATTAATTAGCATTATATTGCTTGTACTTTCTCAGAGGACTTACCTTACTAGTTTCAAGCATGACGAGTTCTAGATTGTGTACTTACCCTCGGAATACCAGAGCATATGTCCTGGATCGTCATGTAGTTTAACTTTACTATGTACTTATGTCATTACATGTCAAAGAATGTACTATTTAAATTTTCCTATCAGATTTGTACATCCATTTTTAAAGACAATATTAGAGTATGCTGTTTAATGATGATTATAGTAACTTGCATACGTATATTGTGTTTACATGCTAACGTGATGTGTGTTGGTGACACCTCCCCGATGTGAATATTTTTTGAGACATATTTATTTTTCTGTTGAGGTATATCCTCACCAGACACTCTATAATTAGCCTATTGTTTGGCAATTTAATTAATTATCAGCGCATAATTCGTGCGTTTTGAGCCGCTTATCGCATGCTCTTTGATATTTAAAAAAAAAAATATGTTCCACATTTTTTTTTAATCGGGAGGAGGTGGTGATATGTTGCGTGATAAATTCTCGCAACATCGTTTTTTACAATATCTATTTTATAACGCAAGGGCAACAACTGCTTGAAATTTATAGTCACTTTTCTCGGTAAGCATTTGTCTTCTCGCGTTGGTACCGAATGCAGTTAAGTTTTGAGCTGTGGTTTTTTGCGCTGGACTGCGCATGACTTGTCTTGCTTTTTGGTCGATCGGTTTCCGCCCACCACTAGTGGAGTGAGCGATTTGGAATGGCGAAAGAGATGCCTCGTTGAAGAGGGGATCTCCGCTATTTTTTGTTCTGTCAGGGATGTGTAGTCCTCTTATGGATATTTCGTTTATTCGGGATAATACCTCTAGTGTATTTGCACATGCCGGGAGGCGTGATATTTCTGTATTTCTTGAAAGCAAGGTAAATTGACTTTTTTCATTAACTCTATCGATTTTGGGTCGTGAGCGATTTCGATTCATAGCCTGTCTTCGAAAGTCGTCGTCACGAGATGTTTTTTCCCAGCTCACATGTCGCTGCATTGTACTGCATCGGTTGATGCATGTACCAAGGACCATTACTTGCTACTTTGTTAAATGAACTAGGTTTGGAAAACCTTTATTATCTAGAGGATATTTTTGAGGACATTATTTATACTTCGGCAGACGTGTCTGTCTTGCTGAAGTCAGACTAAGGAGAGTGAACTGATCTCATACATCTGGTTATCTCCTGGCTGTTATAGAAAAGGATGGAGTTTTCCACCTGACTACATTTACAGCACTATGAAATATAACATGCATCTGACTCATCATTGTAATGCTGTCTACCGTCTATTGCTGTATTGAATGTTGCTGTGATAATGACTGTTTGATGTGCCCACATATTCGCGTAACCATTTTGTCACTGTGGCGTCCACAATAAATAATGAAGAAAAACGTCAACGGCTGTTACAAGAATCATTGACTTTATACGTCGTGAGTTTACTGACGTCCTATGTGGATTGCCCTGTTATTTTTGTATGAACATTGTTTTGACTGAACACATCTGCACACCACACAAAACCAGACATGCGGATACCATCCATCATCATATGGCATCACGCATCACATACATACATACATACATACATACATACATACATACATACATACATACATACATACATACATACATACATACATACATACATACATGCATGCATGCATGCATGCATGCATGCATGCATGCATGCATGCATGCATGCATGCATGCATGCATGCATGCATGCATGCATGCATGCATGCATGCATGCATGCATACATACATACATACATACATACATACATACATACATACATACATACATACATACATACATACATACATACATACATACATACATACATACATACATACATACATTCATACATACATACATACATACATACATACATACATACATACATACATACATACATACATACATACATACATACATACATACATACATACATACATACATACATACATACATACATACATACATACATACATACATACATACATACATACATACATACATACATACATACATACATACATACATACATACATACATACATATACATACATACATACATACATACATACATACATACATACATACATACATACATACATACATACATACATACATACATACATTACATACATACATACATACATACATACATACATACATACATACATACATACATACATACATACATACATACATACATACATACATACATACATACATACATACATACATACATACATACATACATACATACATACATACATACATACATACATACATACATACATACATACATACATACATACATACATACATACATACATACATACATACATACATACATACATACATACATACATATACATACATACATACATACATACATACATACATACATACATACATACATACATACATACATACATACATACATACATACATACATACATACATACATACATACATACATACATACATACATACATACATACATACATACATACATACATACATACATACATACATACATACATACATACATACATACATACATACATACATACATACATACATACATACATACATACATACATACATACATACATACATACATACATACATACATACATACATACATACATACATACATACATACATACATACATACATACATACATACATACATACATACATACATACATACATACATACATACATACATACATACATACATACATACATACATACATACATACATACATACATACATACATACATACATACATACATACATACATACATACATACATACATACATACATACATACATACATACATACATACATACATACATACATACATACATACATATCAGAATCTTTATTCTCCATAAAATACATTAATATGTACAGACATGATATAATAGATACAACATGGCATATAGGAGAATCATTAGAATTTACATAAAGTGTTGAAGACGTCTCAAGTAGTTATATGTGGGTGTTTTTACATCGAACCTTTGTGTTACACATACATAAAATTTTTTAAGCTTTCTAAAAGACATTGGCATATAATGAATGATATGATATAACCTGCCAAAAAATGAGAATTATTGAAATTTACAAAATGTGTGTGGAATACCATTCAAGTTGAGCAATATGGTTGTTTTTACATGGGGGTTTTATCAGAATTTCTGTTTGCCATAAAAAAAAAAAAAAAACTTTGACAGCTAGTAGAGTGAGATATTAAATATAGCATCAAATACGATAGTCGTTTGGTATAGTAGACAGAGCACAATTGAGATTAGACGGTGGGGAAAACATTTCAGCAATTTAATATGGGTGTTTTTTACATCGAAGTTTCCATATTCTGTAAGAACCTATAATTGCACTGATACTGACATATTTACATAAAACCTTTGCTTCAAATTTCCGCAACCCTAGCGACATTAATCCACTCACACACTTTGCATGCACATGACCCAAACTACCAATTATCAGTACGATTACATGCGTACGATAGCCTAGTTCGTTAATTTCTGCAGCCAATGGATAGTACTTATCAAATTTATGTTGGTAACATTTATCTAAATGGGCGTCATATGGTATTGCTGCCTCTACTATAAAAGCTGTTTTGTTCTGTCGATTGATTATCGTTAAATCAGGTTTTACGGCATGTGTCTTAAATGAGGTGTTACTGCTGCCGAAAAGTGATGGTTTAACTATTATCTCTTTATTTATTGTTATGTCACTCTTATTATTGTATGAGGATTTCAGTTTCTCATAAATAATGTCTACAGCTCTATTGTGCCTTTGTTGGTATAATGTTTGGCATTTGGTACATCCATTCAATAAATGTGACACTGTTTCGTATGGGTGGTTACATATTTTGCACATTTTCGTGTATGTCTGTGGGTAGTATAGATATAAAAGACTTTCGCATTCCAGCAACTGTAACCTCGATCTCACAGCAAATGAAAGTATTTTATCACTTAATTTAACATTAGATACATACATACATACATACATACATACATACATACATACATACATACATACATACATACATACATACATACATACATACATACATACATACATACATACATACATACATACATACATACATATCAGAATCTTTATTCTCCATAAAATACATATTAATGTATTTTATGGAGAATAAAGATTCTGATATGTATGTATGTATGTGTTATATATACTGATGCCGAGAAGCTGGAAAAAAAAGGTGTGGGAATGGATTTTCCCGTGTTTGTCATGAGGTAGAGAGCGAATGGCTGCTGGAATGGAAAGTGCATGATTCAACCCACGGGTTTGTGTACAGACTACATGAAAACAATGAAAGTTACACATGCAACACGATTCCCAACAGCTATGACCCTGAAAATGTGTACGCGTTGTGGCAGTATACTCGGTATAAAAAGGCCGTTGAGACAAAACACCCAGTACATGTGCTTGAAATGCCACGACTATCTGAAAACGACCGCCAACGAGCCATTGGTATGTTAGAGACCGGAATGAGCTCGCGGGCCATTGCCAGAAGGATGAATTGCCACCCCAGCACTATTGTACGTCTCAATGAACGTTGCGGAACCACTGGCAGTGCCCGGGATAGCCTTCAGTGGCCAACCACGAGTTACTACCCCTGCGCAAGATGGTCATATTGTGCTGAGTCACCTAAGGAATCGTTCTCTCCCGGCAAGTCAAACAGCAAGAGCAATAGTGGGTAGACGTGGGCAAGTCTCTCGAATGACAGTCATACGACGACTCAGAGATACAGGCCTTACTGCAAGACGACCTTATGTTGGGCCAAACTTGACTCACAGACATCGTTAGCAGCGCCTGCAATGGGCAGAGCAACATGTCAGATGGACTAGACTGCAGTGGAATGCTGTCCTATTCACAGACGAAAGCAGATTCAACATATCCTTTGCTGTTGGACGTATGCGGATTTGGCGACGGTGTGGAGAGTGCTTTGCAGATTGCTGTGTGCGTCAGCACAACCGATTTGGAGGTGGCAGTATTCACTTTTGGGGAGGATTCGGTTTTCACCATCGCTTGCCTCTTCACGTCTTCCGTGGAAATGTTAATGCTGTGACATATCGAGATGATGTTCTGGATGCATTGGTTGCTCCTGCGTTCACAAATTATCCAGACTTGCAGCTTCTCTAGCAGGATAACGCACGTGCGCACACCGCATGCATTACGCAGCAATATCTACAGTAGCAGAACATTGTGACGATTGATTGGCCTGCCCTATCACCAGACATGTCCCCTATAGAACATCTGTGGGACGAGCTTGGACGCAGAGTCTACAGGCAAGGTTCTCCAGCTAATCTGCAACAGCTCGAAGCTTCTCTTACACGTGAATGGGACTTGATTCCCCGGAATTTCCTTCAGAGACTTGTGCGTTCCATGCGGAGCCGCTGCCAAGCTTGTTTGCAAGCACACGGTGGATATACCAGATACTGAGGATAATGTGAATGAATTTTTTTATTGGTTGCATTTTTGGTTTTCTCCCTTGCCTGCATAGAATGCAATGAATTTCATAACAATCAAATGCACAAATTAATGACCAGTATGGATTCATAGGAAAATGAATAAAGATTCCAAATATGTAAACTTGTAAACACTTATATTTACATTTCACACTCTGTTCCTGGATTATACAGGTGGTGCGTATTTAATGTGCTTCAGTATATATATAAACAGTAGGGTGATTGCTCACAGTCTTATCGCATTCGTGAATAAATTGTAAAGATAAATCAGATCACATTCAAATAAGTTCTTAAATGCACAAATACGTAGATAACACTACATGGGAAATGCATACAGGAGATTTTGAGATGAGTACGCCAAGCTAGCATTTCACAAAATGCAATAAATCCTTGTCAGTTGATCTTAGGAAATGATTATACAGGGTGGGCCAAAAGTAGGTAAACAGTACTGATCGGGTCATGTTTAATCTTTTAGCTACTCGAAATGTCCTCTGTCAACATTGCAACGTTCCTGGAACCTGTCCCCGACACTGTGTCACAGTAACACACAAATTCCGGTTAGCACCAATGTCGATAAATGCTTGCTAGATGAACTAAAGATAAAATAAAAATACCATGACCCGATCAGTACTGTATACCTACTTTTGGCCCACCCTGTATTACAAATTCTGTAGTGTACATGTGTGAATCTTGGACATTGAGCAAACAAATATGGAAATTACCAGAGTAACAGAAATTCTAAGAAGAATGCTAAAATTCTACGATCGGTTAATATAAAGAATTAAGAATTCTTGAGAAACACAAATAAATAAAGAAATAAGGTCTTGAAATTTAACAAAACTGTGTACCTTTCATGGGATAATAAGCTGGAGCTGAATACGTTGGTGAAGTACAAGCTAAAACTGAATACGTTGGTGGAGTGGTGGAGGACAAGCTAAATCTGAATGTATTGGTGGAGTGGTGGAGCACAAGCTAAAACTGAATACAGTGGTGGAGTGGTGAGGACAAGCTAAAACTGAAAACACTGTTGAAGTGGTGGAGCACAAGCTAAAACTGGATACAGTGGTGTAGTACAAGCTAAAACTGAATACAGTGGTGTAGTACAAGCTAAAACTGAATGCAATGGTGGAGTGGTGGATGTCAAGCTAGAACTGAATAAATTGATGGAGCATATTCTTGAAACTGAACATATTAATGGCATGGTGGGGCACAAGCTGAAACTGAATACATCACTGGAGCATAAGCTGTAACATAAAACTTTCAGCACAGAGCCGACACCCCTGTCCATGTTAAAAAAACAGCAACAAATGGAAAAGCTTTGACCAGACGCTGGAACAGACAGATACATTTACATACCTAGGATGCATAGTATCACCAGACGGCGGAACAAGCAAAGCCATCAACAACATAATGAATAAAGCTAGAACAGCCTTTGATAGTCTAAACAACATCTGGAAGTCCTCAGTACAGCACAAACACCAAATTAAGATTATATCAGAGCTGTGTGCTTTCTGTGCTTCTCTTTGGTGCGGAATGCTGGAGAGTAACAGAGAAGGAAATGTCGAAATTGTCCTCTGTCCCAACAATTTGCCTAAGGAAAATGCTCCGAATCTTTTGGCCGAATACCATCACCAATCAAGAACTGCTTACTCAGAGCAACCAAGAGAATATGCTCACCATCATAGCTGGCAGACGCGGAAGTTGGGTTGGCCACGTCCTCAGAAGAGACCCTGATGCCATCACAAGAACAGCTATGCTATGGACCCCTGAAGGAAAGCGAAAGAGAGGCCGACGAAAAACAACTTGACGGAGAACTGTGGAGGCCGAGATGCAATGAATAAATCAGAGCTGGGGCACTGCACGAAGGATGGCCGCCGACCGAACAAAGTGGAAGCAGTTTGTTGCTGTCCCACAAGAAGCCACCAGACGTGATGGCCACTGACTGCCTTGTCAGTCGGCGGCTAAGGATCAATGAAGAAGAATACTTTGGTGAAGTACAAGCTAAAACTGAATACATTGCTGGAGTGGTGAAGGACATGCTATAACTGAAAGCATTGGTGGAGCGGTGGAGGACAAGCTAGAACCGAATAAATGGATGGTGCACATTCATGAAGCTGAACATATTAATGGAATGGTGGGGCACAAGCAGAAACTGAATACATCACTGGAGAATAAGCTGCAACTTAAAACTCCACTTGAATCTTGTAATATAAACCAAACAAATGTAAATAATGTCAGATATTCTGCACGGTCCGAGGGCTGACATCCATAGACTGCCCCAGGTTGAGAGACAAAGACAACAGATTTGTCAGCGTGCACGTGCGTTGTATTTCCTGATAGTCACGCGAGTGACGCTCTCATGGAGATATTCGTTTCAGAGTCGCGCGCTGTAATTAAAAATTAATTTCCTGATTATGCTTTTATGTCGTGGGTTTTAGTTTTTTTCTTTTTTTTCTTTTTCTTTGCCTGTTAAAAGGTAAAGGATCCCGTTACACCCATTGAGGCATATTGGGAATATAGTGTTAGGCCCATATTTTCTTAACCATCGGCACACTAGGCATGATGTGGTCAGCATCACGCCGGCCGCCTTAACCTTCCCAGAGTTGCTCTGGTACCCAGTTCATGAGGCTGGGTCGACCCCGGAGCCGTTTGCGGTCTAAAAAATCCCACCTCAACTGGGGATCGAACCATGGACCACCGAGCTAGGAAGCCAGTGCACTAATCACTGCGCCACCGCGGCTGCCGTTGCCTGTTATGTTGGTGGGTAATTTGATTCATAGTGGTTTGTTTGTTTAGTTAGATTTCGTGGATTTGGTTGGTTGTATTGTTTTATCAGTGTTAATTGCTTGGTCTGTACTGATTTGCTTGACTGGTTGTCGTTTGGCTAGTTTCGTTTATTTTAATGATTGGTATATGGGTTGGTACATGATTCGTGCTACTTTCTTTAATTGTTTCGTTTTGCCATTTTGTGCTCTTCGTTGGTTAATATGAGCTTGTTGATTGTTTAAAATGAGCGCACAGTGCTTATTAATATTGTGCGGTATACTATAATTTTACCACAAAGAACGTCTTCTGTAATTATAGGACATGCATCCCCTGTGCATGTCGTACAAAGCGGCTAATCTGAAGTGCGTGGTGCTGGCAACCTAATCTGTAAAACAAACTGTCACAGAAACCATGGCAACATAAGCACGTGAATGCTTTTCGTAGTCTTTCTTCAAGGGTATTTTATCAGACGTGGTGTCATGCTCCACAGGGTACGCAAAAGAAAATGATGATGATAAACTCAAACGACTCTGGGTAAAACACCTGGCGTGCTATAACTCATATCCAATTGACGAATAATGCGCTACAAATATTTATGGGATGCCGAGCAATCTTCAACCTAACTTCACGCGGTAAATGATGATGCAGTAAACCGGAATCAAATGATTAGGAATAAAAACACGCCCATGTACCACAAATGTAATCATATAAACGACTAGATAAAGACTTGTCTATAGTCTGGAATGTTCAAAATATAAACATTTATTTGGTTTTATGATTTCGGGATTTTTATTGAAGAAACGTGTTTCCAATTTTAGTTTTTTCTGTGATACACATTGTTAATCTATAGCAATTTTTTTCAGTTTAAAATTTTTATTAAGGGCATTTTTTTTCTATCTAGACAGAATATTCATTAAGGGAAAAATATTTAAACTATTGTAGAATATCTTCCTGAAATTAGTTAAACTTTCTGTGTAATTATTAAATAACGAAACCACGAAAATAAAATTTGTGAAGTCCTATATTTTTTTCTTATGTATTTCCACTTTTCTATTCTACTTGATTAGTGATGATGATAAACGGGTAATAGTCTGTAGATATGGTAATATTTAACACAAAATATATAACGAACAGTTTCGCAGAATATCAGGACAAAAAAAGGACTTACGTTTCCGTCCAAAATCATCGTCAGTTAAAGAGCACACAATTTATGAAAAGAATGAAAAGTTGATTTGTTTCTTTGAAAGTAAGAAGACTACATGTATCTTGTCATGGACAGGTCTTCTTATTCTTCTTGTATCATCCGAGGTGCCGTGGGTGATCATTTCTCTCTACAGCGTACTATCCTAAATACTGTTGATCAATTACGTTGTTGACTTCTTTCCAGGCACCAATGGTTTAGTTTGGTTTTAAAGATCATCTTCGTTGCCCGTGGACAACTCCATCTGTGCTTCAATCTCCTCCCTTTGATCACGCAAGGAGGATCTCAGCACAGTGCACGAACTGCACCGGCGAGGATCCCATACAGGAATCACACATTCTATAATTATTTTTTTTTGTGGTGGGTAGCTTTCCTAATATTTAAATTTTGCTAGGGCAGCGGCCGTATGACCTACTCTTTACGATTTCCAACTGCCAAGGGACTTTTAACGTGCACAACTTGCACGCGAGACCTCATATTTTTTCGCTCTTATCTGAGAAGGCGGGGGAGGGGGCAGTATAACATCATTAGGAACCTCTGGTTCTGAAAATTTCCATAATTTATATTCCCTGGACTGAGAACGAACCTGTCACCTTTAGAATTACAGGCGGACGTCATACCTCTTAGCCACTCCGACCGAAATAATGAGGAAGACATGGCATGTGACAAGAGAAGTTTGAATGCGTCCGTTGATGGCCTATGCTCCGTGGGCAGCTGAAGGCTGATGATGATGATGATATATATATATATATATATATATATATATATATATATATATATATATATATATATATATATATATATTTCATCATCATCATCAGCCTTCAACTGCCCACGGAGCATAGGCCATCAACGGATGCATTCAAACTTCTCTTATATATATATACTGAAGCACATTAAAAACGCACCACTATTATATATATCCTGATGCCGAGAAGCTGGCAAAAAAAAGTGTGGGAATGGATTTTCCCCGTGTTTGCCATGCGGTAGAGAGCGAATGGCTGCTGGAATGGAAAGTGCAAGATTCAACCCATGGGTGTGTGTACAGACTACATGAAAACATGAAAGTTACACGTGCAACACGATTCTCAACAGCTATGACCCTGAAAATGTGTACGCGTTGTGGCAGTATACTCGGTATAAAAAGGCCGTTGAGACAATACACCCAGTACATGTGCTTGAAATGCCACGACTATCTGAAAACGACCACCAACGAGCCATTGGTATGTTGGAGACCGGAATGAGCTCGCGGGCCATTGCCAGAAGGATGAATTGCCACCACAGCACTATTGTACGTCTCAATGAACGTTACGGAACCACTGGCAGTGCCCGGGATAGACTTCGGAGTGGCCAACCACGAGTTACTACCCCTGCGCAAGATCGTCATATTGTGCTGAGTCACCTAAGGAATTGACTCTCCCGGCAAGTCAAACAGCAAGAGCAATAGTGGGTAGACATGGGCAAGTCTCTCGAATGACAGTCATACGACGACTCAGAGATACAGGCCTTACTGCAAGACGACCTTATGTTGGGCCAAACTTGACTCACAGACATCGTTAGCAGCGCCTGCAATGGGCAGAGCAACATATCAGATGGACTAGACTGCAGTTGAATGCTGTCCTATTCACAGACGAGAACAGATTCAACATATCCTTTGCAGATGGACGTATGCGGATTTAGCGACGGTGGGAAGAGCGCTTTGCAGATTGCTGTGTCAACCGATTTGGAGGTGGCAGTATTCACATTTGGGGAGGATTCAGTTTTCACCATCGCTTGCCTCTTCACGTCTTCCGTGGAAATTTTAATGCTGTGACATATCGAGATGAGGTTCTGGATGCACTGGTTGCTCCTGCGTTCACAATTTATCCAGACTTGCAGCTTCTCCAGCAGGATAACGCACGTGCATTTTTTTGTATTTTTGGTTTTCTCCCTTGCCTGCACAGAATGCAATGAATTTCATAACAATCAAATGTACAAATTAATGACCAGCATGGATTCATAGGAAAATGAATAAAGAGTCCAAATATGTAAACTTGTACACACTTATATTTACATTTCACACTCTGTTCCTGGATTATACAGGTGGTGCGTTTTTAATGTGCTTTAGTATATATATCAATACCCTTTAATTCCCCAAGCAGCATAGACCTTCAACAAACACATGCCAAGTCCTCCTGTCACGTGCCATCAGCTCATGTCTTTCCACGTATTCCCTATAATTTTCACCTCTGTCTCCAGTTCTCTTCTCTATGTGTTTTTTGGTGTACCTCTGCCTCTCTTTCCCTGGGGACTCCAGAACAAGGACTGCCTTGTAAGTCTATCAACAGGTTTCCTCAATGTGTGTCCTATCCATCGCCAGCGTCTTCTTCTCATCTCTTGTTCCACTGGCACTTGTCTAGTTCTTGTCATCAGTTCCACATTGGTGACCTTATCATATGATTTGAATCCTTCTACTCCCTCAAGCCCCCATTTATGAATGTTTGTAGCTTTTTGGTTGTTGTTCTCCATGTTTTGGAGCTATACAATAGGACTAACTTGACATTTGAAATGAAGATTTGAATCTATTGAGTAATTTCAGTACTTTGATGTTGAATTTCTGGAAAAGCAATTTTCTTCGAGATGACCACTACTTTTACTATTTAGGACATAGCCTTTGTCTTTATTTTCTTCACTTTTATATATATCATTACTGTGACAGACGAACTCAGCCGACCCTGAATGACCCTGAAGTGTTGGATGATATAGTACGACCTTCGTAGCGACCCCTTGGATAACATCAGTGCCCCCGAATATTGTAACCTTTCGTCAAACGGGATTTCTTTTCACCTGGACTCATTAGCTATGCAACCGTTCTACACAGAGGGCAAACACGTTTGCTGATTAATATGTGGACAGTTTACCTATCGTTCATTCTGGTCATCGCATTGATTTAAGGAGAGATTAAATCACGCCCATGGACATCTCTTGAGCAATCATATGCAGTATTTTCATTAACTTGCCCAGAGGGGGCGGCGCCAGAATCAAACAGATAGTAGCGACCACGATCAAAGACACAGACTGGGGGATTTCAGGAAAGACTAGCGCCACGATCAAAGACAGTAGTGGTCCCTGAAACGAGCGACGCAAGTTCCTGCAGGTATTTCGCATCTCGGTGTTAAACACAGAACCGATCGCAGCAGCGAGCGGAGATACGAAGACCAGGGGCGGCTTCTCTCTTTAGTCTGGCGGTCAGATCCCCAAAAGTGTCCTGAGATCTAAAAAGGTGTCAATTTTCTCATGTCCCACTCATCTTGCAATTAAGTTAGATATATACAGACCACGTAGAAATACACTTTATCACTCGTTGGCCAGACCTTTACAGAAGCACTAGCTATATTTGAAATCCTGCTAGATTATCCCCTGGATTTTTATATATATTTGCAGTGAATTCTATTTCGGTGCAAAACGGTAATATATATATTGTGTAAAGCGATCAGTGGTCTAGTTCATTCATTCTATTTCACTGGATTTTGTGTTAATTTAAATCTATTAAATTAAACCATCTCAATAGTTCCAGTTGTAAATGTAATGATATATCTGCTATATTATTTCCAAAAAAGATAATAGAGGCTGAAATGCTTTAATTAACTTTTAAAGTCGCGAAGGAATTTATAATTAATAAATTTAGTTAAGTCCTATATTTATAGATGTGTGTTTTAACCATTAGAACTCGCGCAGTGTTTATTAAATACATAATTAAATACGCGAATATATATATATATATATATATATATATATATATATATATATATATATATATATATATATATATATATATATATATATATATATATATATAGTCTTAACGGGAAATTCATCGCGCTTTAGAATGTTATTTGATTTTTTGGTATATTACATGTCTTTTTCTTTCATACAGAGTGATCGTAACCTTTGCGATCCCAGCAATAAAGAAATCATCTTAAAAACTTCCAGACATATTGATGAAACATTTTTAAATTTAATCTTGTGGCGGTTCGATGCAACCTAGCTATCATAATTACATGAAAGAAAGCCTACCCAAGACTATTTAAAGAACAATCATCATATTAAAATTACAAATCTGTAAGATAAACTGGAAGTTGAACCGTGCCAGTAGCGATACTTTATTTACTGCCCTACTGTGAGAGAGTACATATTTTCCTGAACTGTGACGGCTTAAGTTTTTCCTCACTGGATTAATAAACTTACCGGTCAGTTACTACCATCACGCATTGAAGGAATTTTACCATAGCGGAAGATTAAAGAGACCACTTCATTTCACCCCTGTGTCGAACTGTGTCAGTGCCATCCCATAGACTCCTTTTATATAATAAAACACAATAACTCTTAGGCTTCAAGTCCTGCGATAAGTGAGAATAGTTGCTATCAGCAAACCTCGCAATATCTGGGGCGGGACACGGAAGTACCAGACCTTTTCATGTATCAAGAGTGTAATTGCTGTTTATATAATTCTATTGGATTGTCTGATGCTGTAATCGGTAAGTGTGTGAATATATGAGTGTGGATCCTCACACGCGTGTATGAATGACCGGAAATTTAATCTTTTTTGTAACCATTTTGTTAACTTGCTTACCTGGTAATATAATTTTCTGTATACCCTGCATTGTTCCTTTCAGTGGGATAGTTGATAATTTGTTAACTCTGTTTAAAACCCCCTCCTTTTCATTTGCTTAGTAAAGGGAAGAACAATTGGGAAGATCAGGATTCTTTCTACCACCCATACCTAATTTTGAAACACCTCTTTCAGAGTAATTAACTTCACTGTTAGGTTAACGTACCTATGTTGCTGATAACTATCTATCTTTGGACTGGGTTTATCTTTGTCTAATAAGCGGGACGGGCTTAGTCGATACCAATCTTCTTCACCCCCTCCCTACCTTGTTATTTGCATTTTTCTGTACTTATGATAATTTTTTTGCTGTAAACACATGATTATTGTAGTGATTGTTTTTTTAACTTTAATAAACAACATAAACTTAATGGTTACTGTGTTGGAATACCCAAAGCCCAAAATTTCCCCTATTTGTTTAAGATAGTTGTATCCACGTCGTCTGTGTGTTTGAAGCACCAAATCGGTGTGAGAGCAGGTGTGTGTCTGGAAACTGGCAAATAATTGTTTGACCAGGAGAGCCTGAAGAGTAGATTGAGAGAAACGATTTGTCGTAAATAAGTCTGTCTTTACTCTCCTCCAGCACTCTGTGAAGCAACTATTTACTCTCTACATTTCTATCACTGAGCTGTTCACCATCATTCTACACTCTAAACCGGACCACTATTTCTAAGACTCTTTCTCTCAGAATAAATTTACGACAATTACATATTACTATTTTCACTGTTTGCCATTAAAACTGCATCACTAGTATATCTCTAGTTGTGTACATAATGTCCACCTGTGGCAAAATGGATTATAAATTCTGGCCACTTAAATTGAATTACCATCCCTCCTAATTTCTGTCTGATTTTTTGTCACGCCCATTTCACTTCTTTTCGTTTCTCAGCGGGGTAAGTGACTTGTCATTCTGGAATCTGATAGATTCACTCCCCTAGTTCTGTAATGTTGGTAGTACATAATTGACGCGTCCCGGACTCACTGTGGTGGATAGCGGCATCTTTCTTTAGAGTTCATTTTACCACGAGCCCAAAGCCCGACACTCAGTTTGAGAGTTTAGCAGCAAAAGGTCCCGGGTCTTTGACACCAGGGAAAGTCTTGGGTTCCATGTGGCGGCGGATAGAACTGTTACGCCATATATTGGCGGTGTAATTCTTTAATTTGCACGAAACCAGGGAAACTGTCCTTGGAGAGTGCCGTCATGTTAAGTGGCGGGCCGGGCGAGGGAGCGCCTTGCCAAGACACCTGTACTGTTAGATGACGGTCACAAAGAAGTTCCCTGTGCTTTGATGGCCAGGAAAGTCTGGGACCCGCTAGCGTAACCCTCGCTTCCCTGTTGCGCCAAATTCTTTGTAGCAGGTCTCCTAGCGAATTCTCTGAGTAATTATTACGTTATTTTGGCATTCTCTACGCCCATGTTAGAGCCCGCCTCGAACAACTGCAACCCTTATTCCCCCTATATAGGCAGACTCTTGTTGTCTCTCATGGCTTCAGTCTAAAAAAAAATTCCTGCCGGGAGAAGGTAGCAGACTTAACAGCAGTTTGCCTGCTTATGATTAAGAGAGTAGGAGATTCTGACAGTCGCGGTAAGCAAGTTTAGAAATTGGTACTTAGTATAAATTTTGTGCTTGGGATATGTGATAAGTGAGAGTAAGCCTTCATAAAGGGTTTTTAGTAATGTGGTAATTACAGCAATCATTCAACCAGAGATCTAAAGCTGTAGCCAGTATTTTGAGATTGGTGTTCTGTTACTATATACAACCCTACTGGGTAGAGGATTTTACGCCTGATGTAGTGCATCAAAAGTATAATCGGTTTCCTTCACCTATGTATAACCAAAGTAGGAAATCTTTAACACACACAAAAGGTTAACCTGAGCAAATGTAATTTTTTGGCCTCAGTGGCGGTTTGTGTACATAATTTTTCTTCGCAACATGTACTTTGCATCTAAGTGCGTACTTGGGTATTAATGGGTATCTTAAATGCAATTTGTTTACTTAACTAGCGCATACTTCTATTGTGGTCATATGCTGTATGTAAGGTTTAAATATGTCTCCCGCCAGCGCTACTAGTTAGACGGGCTTGTAAAAATTATTTAGCTAGCTGGCCGGACCCATACTAAGGTCACTCGCGCCAGTAGAGAATTGAAGGGGAGGGGCAGTTTGTAAACATGCCTGAAACCATTCCAGCGTTAGACGCCGGTAACCGTGCTTCGTAGTGTTATGCAAAAGCTACCATAAGCCGGCCCCGCACTTATTGTTGATCGGACGGTGAGCGGGGGAGAGTAAGATAAAACTGCAGCGCAGTTCAGCCTTGATCACATTAATAGAAGAGGAGGCGTGTATGCTTTTCCTCTATCTAGTTAAGACCCGTTTATTGTTGTGACGTGTTGTAATGTTTATGATTTATTTAGCACGATGATATTTGAGTTGTTTGTGTTTTCTTTACAGCTAACCCCGGTTATTTCGGGCCCTACGCTGAAGCCTTAGGCTTGATTGCCTTCCTGGAAGAAGGATCGCACAAGCCATCGACCCATTTACAGCTGGGTTGCACGTAACTATATGCGTGCCTAGTTCATCACCCTATTACGGGCACATTAATCATTGGTCTTTGCTTGGAGGATAAATACTTAGCCCAACACTTAATAAGAGGAGCGCCCAAGTTCCGTTTGCACCAGTTCTCTTTACAAAGCTACGTCGTCCTTTATCAGTGAGGACCGCTACAGGAGTAGTGGGCCATTACTCAAAAGGTGGATTATTTCCTCATCTTTTATTTTATCTTAAGTGTTGCCATCGCATCGCACCCCCCCCCCCCCCAATTCCCTGGATTTACAGCCGGGTGCAGACAATTCACTGATTAATCAGTAATTACCCTGGAGAATATAGGGTTATAATTTCTCCAACGGCTAACCGTGATCCCAGTGAAGCATCAACGCACGCGTGCCAACGAAGAAGGATTGTGGGGTAGAGTGCACTCAAAATTAATAGAGGGGGAGGATAGATTGTTTAAGAACCAGTGTACCTAAGCATCTAGTGAAAGTGATTAGCAGTGTAGCTGACAGGGACAAGTCAGCGGGAGTGTGTTGGTGTAGGTACAGTTCTTTATTTCAGATTTTTCCAGCACAGGATTATTAATTTTATATCCACCCCAAAATTGTGGGAGCGTGGAACCTATAGGTTTTCTTTCGGGAGTGTTCCCAATTTTTTATACTAACCTTCCTTTTGTTGTTGTGCCTCATACCTTGCCATCTGCACAAGAGGCAGTAGTTGAATAAAAGGTCACTGAGTGGCGAGGGGAGAGTCCGTATAGGTTCTCTGACATCACACAGACATGGTTCTCGTCAGACAGACTCTTACATAACCCACTCGTGACACCACCAACTTATATTCCTGGTATGTTCTCCAGGGATCTCATTATATTTTCTATGTACAGATTGAACAAATCAGGTAACGCCATCATCCCTGCCTAACAACGTGTTTTATTTTCTGCTGAAACACTCCAATTAGTCTCCTAATTCTTATAGCTGATGTTTGTTGCCAGTACACGTTTTTTTTTTTAAATTATTCTCAAGTCTTTGCCATCAATGTTTATTGCCTTCTAATGTTTTGATAATTTTCTTTCGTGATTAACCATGTCAAATTTTTGTTGTGTAGTCTAGACAGCACAAGTGTAGATCTGTTTTTACTTCTATAACTCAATATTAATGCTCTTATTATAATATAGCGTTGTTCTACTAATCCACACGGTTTATTGCTACTTTCTAGTTTGTTTTTATTTAGCTCTTCGTACGATAATTCTTAAAAATATTTTGGTCACATGACTCATGAGACTTAATGTTTGTGTGACTTCACATTCGATGGCTCAAGGATTATTTGGCAAAGCTGTGAATATGGATGTTAGAAGGTCATTAGGTATAAGGCCATTGTTGTTTGTGGTTTTCAACAGTTTTGTTATCACGTCTATTTCAAATTTTCCCACAGCTTCCATTTTATCATCATTATCCTTTGCCTTCCTTGTACAGCATGGAGCCACTTGTGTGGCTAGTACCCTTACAGGAAGCCGGTACCAAGCATTCAAATGCTCTTGCAGTGATAGTTGCAGCCTCCACTTAGTCTGCTGTTATATTATCTGGTTCAGCGCTATTGTCTTTCTTATATGGTGCATGGTGTCCTTAACTTCTGCCATGAGTATTGGTGGTCCTTCAGAGATGTCTTGAATGTTTAATGTTGATCTTTCATCGTTATAGAACTCGGTTACGTACTCTGTTCATCTTTCTATTATGTTTTCTTGGACCAGTAACATTGGTCCTTCTTTTGATTGTGACCATGTTCTTCTTTCTGTTAATTCCTTTACTTTCGTGTATATTGTAAAAAGTTGCACACAGCTGTTGAAACACTGGGATTATTCAGATGCGCAGAGTTCGGATACTGTCGCGCATCCTAGTTGTTTTCGGTGCGCACATTGTTGGATTGCTCACGCGACTCTTTTTTTGAATGGAGGCTAGTGGAAGTCAATGAGTGTGTCGGATGGTGTCTCATGGGTTGCGTAATACGCTTTTTGTCAATTTGATGTTACATTTTTTACTGCAAGCTATAAACTCCTTGAAAAATTATTTTTGGGTTTTCAGTGCATTAAAAGCGTGTGTGTAAAATATCTTTTTAAAAAAAAATTTTTTCAATTAGGAATTTTGTCTTGTTGTGGCGAGGCGCGCTCCGTTCAATCTAGTGACAAGGTCCATGGGTTATATGAGTGCACATGCTCAAATATAAAAGAATGCGATATGGTGTAGAATAAATCCACTGTGCTTTCATTTTCTTGAATGTATAGTTTATTTCCATTAGTGCTTCTGAGAAGGCTATTTAATGCATTGTTTTATAGCTCATTATGGCAGTTACTGCTAACATGGAGTCTGTAAGGAAAACTAATATAACTTTTGCATTATCCCTGGACGATGGGTACCGCAGCTGTTATTATTGCCTCCGCCTAGCTTTGATGATGTTTGAAAATTTTCCAGTGGCAACTGATATTTGCATTTTGTGTTCATACTTTAGATTAAGAAAAGCCATTAATGTTACCAGAGTGACAGAGTGAGAAATAACGACATCAGAAAAATTGTAGTAACTACATCCTGCATCATGTATATAGAGAGGAAGAAAATTATGTCATTTGTCCATCTCATGAGAATCTTCTTCGTTGGTCTTTGGCCACTGACTGAAAAAGCAATCAGTGACCATCACGCCTTGTGGCGTCTCGTAGGGCCGCAACAGACTATCTTCACTTTGCTTGATCGCCAGCCATCCTTCGTATGTTGTCGTAGCTCTGGTTCATGCTTTTCATCTCTGCCTCCACAGTTCTCCGCCAGTTCTTATGAGAATTGAGCCAAATAAATTAATAAACTACGTGCCTACAACAGTAAAAGATGTGGTTTCAGGGCACGGGGAAGTCTAAGAGCGATGGACAGCATTACATAAGTCCTATAACACGGGCTCACAGCTGGCAATGCGACATACTTGGATCAATCACGCAAACTTCAGTTCCCTGTAACGTTTCGCAAAAAGAGTGAACCGAAAAAGTTAGTCGTTACTTTAGCTTTGTTTGTACTATAATCTGATCTAAAACGAATGACACTTGTTTGTACTATAATCTGATCTAAAACGAATGGCGCTTTTCTGTACTATAATCTGATCTAAAACGAATGGCGCTTTTCTGTACTATAATCTGGTATAAAACGAATGCCGCTTTTCTGTACTATAATCTGGTATAAAACGAATGGCGCTTTTCTGTGCTATAATCTGATATAAAACGAATGACACTTGTTAATACTATAATCTTATTGTAACGGATGGCCTCCCCTGCTTTGCAGTAGTGGTCCAACAGTGACCAAAACTCAAGAGTATCTAATATTGGCTTCCAAGGTATCTACCTGCGCGCAAGATTACTCTTGGCAGAGATGTAGATAGAAGATTAATGACACTTCTACCTTAAGGTGAGCCTTCACAAGATATTTCCAAAAGTCACGAACAATGTTGCACTGGGCTGAACAATTGTTAACGCATTATATCTGGTCAGTCGCCTTTTGTGAAGGGTTTAAGCAATGGTTTAGCCCGTTCAAGCCCCCAGTTGGTGTAATCCAACGAAATCCCTCTTATAAGGTGTAGCTCTGTTTAGAGATAAATATATGTCTAGGTATGTATTATAGAATCTGGCTCATACGTTTTGTCACAGATTTGACTGATAATTTTATTTTATCAACACGTCCCATTTTTCTTATCTTTTAATGTTCTGGTTTCCTCGATTTTTTTTGCACTTTCAGGTTTCTTTTCTTTCGGGATTTTTCCACGTAGCCCATTATTCCCCTCTCAAACCCCACCCCGCGGTTTTATTTTGTTCTGGCCTTTATTATAAATTCCCCACTTGGTCAGTAGCGGTCAGCTTACGATAACATTACCTAAGCTGCATCTGGCGTTTGTCTGACTGGGGAACGTTTCTTGCTGGTAACAGTGTTTGATCACGAGCGAGAAATAGTTCTTTGTAGCGAACCGCTAGCCTAATACAGTTCGTAGCGAGATCAAAGGGGAGACAAAACTCACGTTCGTTCGGAGATTTTTGGTTGTGGCCCCTGATCGCTCTAGAATAATATTTGTCTTACTCATGATTACGTTACGCCATACATCCGTGGGAACACGCGATGGGTTTTGGCGTCTCTGGTAGACTATAAATTTAGATAGGTTACTCAGTCAAGCACACTCGTAAAATTTTCCTGCCCGTAGATGAACAAATGAGATTAAGGCAGATGTTATCACAGCAGAACTAGATTGTGTTTGCCTATTTCTCGTGATCTCGGGGATGTGCGGGCACCATAACACTGCATTATAGGAGATAGTCACTTATTACTTTCTGATAAAAACTTCTAATGGTTGTGTGAAAATTTTATATGCCTACTTGTGTAGTTAGACCCCATTTCACGGCAGTCCAGGAAGCAGCCTTAGGTTTCAGTCACACCCGTATTATTATAGCAAAAACATTGCATTTTCCATGTATTAAATTTTGGGAGGTTATTACTTTTTCCCTTTTTGTGTATCGACCCCAAGGGGCGCATATCATTTATTATGTAATGTCAAATGCTGTATTTTTATGTAAATTCACTTAATGTTGTAAGATGAATAACATATCCAGTCAGCTGGAACTACAGGGTTAGATACCCCTTATGTTGAGTTGGAAGAAGACGGAGTAGATTTTGCTGTCAGAACATTTACTGACAGGTACATCTGTGTACAAAATATATTAGCCTATGCAGGGACATGCTGATAATTGATAGAGTGGAAGTAACAGGAGGGCGACTCAAACGGACAAAGACAGCCGAGACTATCATAGCAATGACAACCATAATTATAGATCCCATAGTGGAGCATAACTGTTTATTATAACGTTATTGTAATTGTATTGTTTGCTTGATGTAAAAGTCGTTTCTTTTGGGTCTCAGTTTCAGGATACCGCATTGCTATCGCAGGATTCCAGTCAGGCGAAGAACGTCACATTCTCTTCGATCTCACGGTTTTTCTAAAAGCAATTAGCACCACGAGTTGTCACCCCCTACCTGAAATACAACCTTTTGTCAACGCCCATCCCTCTAATGGGAAATAAACTCGCGCAGTGTTTAAAGAGCCAAAGCAGAATCTGAAATTGAATTTGGCAGTAGTGTTTTCCTACTCGCCTCTTGATCACCAGTCAGAGCATTGGGGCTTCCAGTATATCTATCAGCCCAGCGTCTTCAGCAGAATTTAAATCACCACACTTTGTACTTAAACAGGAGCACTCAGTCACAAATAAGAGTTCAAGCCAGCCCAACCGGATTTAACACCAAGTACGCAGGCCTAATTTCACGCGCCGGGATAATAGCGCATTGGGTCATTTGTCCTAAAGTGACCACATCTTGAGTGGGTTTCTGGTCATTTAAAACCCCGCACGTATTAGCGGCCAGTCGGATATAGACAAGAGTATCTACAAACTATCTCGTTAGTAGGGTGTAACCACCAGTGCATGGATAGTGTCTAAAGTGTATTTAATAGTGAAAATTCATCACCTATGGGAGGATATATACCTAAAGACACTAGCTGGAGTATTGATCTTGGTCCCCTAAAAGCGGAAGGATTGAGGACTTTTGTTTATTTATTTCTCAGGTGTTCTACAGCGAGTTTTGTGTTGGTGAATTGTTTGTTCATTGGTGTTTGATTAGATACTTGTTGACTGTTGTGAATAGTGATGCCTTTTACTATATTGTTGTGCTGGTATACTTATTTTTCATATATTTTCTTCCTTCAAGAACCTTCAATAAATTTTACTCATTTATTAACGTGCTGTTCACGACCCTTTCATCCATACTTAATATTACAAGCTCTTACTTTAGTCTCTATTTTTGACAAGAGAAAAGAGAGAGAGAGAGAGAGAGAGAGAGAGAGAGAGAGCGGGTGGTGCTTAGACTATTTAAGTGTGTTGACGCCTGGAGAGAGAGATAATTTTAGTGAATCCTCTTCCAGGTTGGTCTCAAGTTCACCCTATTTACACAATATCTATGTGTGATCTATAATTTTGTCAGTTCACTCTCATTGTCGATTTCACTACAATTGTTTAACTCGACAAATACTCTAACACTTTAACTCAACCACGACACATTTGCGTTCACACATAAAAAAAACTGAATCGACTATGATTGTTTAATTTTAAAGCAACAGGTAACAAATTTAATAATCAATTAGTATTAACAGTTTAAAATAAATAAAATGTATGTGATTTTATATTGGAATCAAATTTTCTCTTCACTGAGATTTAGGGTGAGGATATGTCAAACGTCCTTTTTGCTGGTGCCTTTTAACAAGCAATTAACTTTTATAAGGGAGTACTGCAGCTGTGGTTCATCAATTCTGTGATGACGGAAGCCTTCTCCACACTCTCTTCCACTGTAGGCGGTTAAGGTGGATGCTTTTCCCTCACAATGGAGGCGTGAATACCACAAATCGTCTGATGGCTTGTAACCACGAACTTTAGACAAATAGAAAGAAACAAATGTCTGCTAAGTACATTTGTTCGCCGCAAACTAACAGGCCCATTGTCATGCGCGCTACCCACCAATGTTAACCTCTCATAAGAATTAAATTCCCGAGCACACAGTGTAACTCAGGGAATATGATGAAAATTCACCAATATCCTTCTGGGTGTTAACTAGGAAATTTCGGCTGGAGTGAGTGAAAAATAACTCCGCCTATGCCGGTCCCAAGCCCGGATGAAAAAGGAGGAGGGCGGCCTGCATGGAGGCCGTAAGGAGGCAGCCCCTCCACCATGCAAAGGCACAACAGGCCAATCACCTGTTTGCTTTAAATCATGATTACGCGAACTACAAGAGAGAAAACCGGACTGATTCTAAAGGCGACGAACTGGAACGGACTACGGACTACGACTTATAGAACTTGGAACACAAGAAGTATAAATGGGAAGGAAGAGGAGCTGGTGGAAGAGATGAGGAAAGCAAAACTAGAAATCCTGGCTATAACGGAAACGAAGAAAAAAGGACAAGGAGTCATGGATCTCGATGGCAACACGTTGCTCTACAGTGGTGTACCCATATCTGAAAGAGCTAAAGGGGGCGTGGGTTGCATTGTGGCCCAAAATCAAAAAGATAGTATCAAGGGATGGAACTTTGTCTCGGAGCGCATTATGGTTGTAAAACTAAAAGAAGGAGAAACCATAGTCAACCTGGTCATAGTGTATGGGCCAAATGAGGATGAGAGAGCAGAGGTCAAGGAGGAATTCTTCGAGCTGCTTCAAAGGACAGTGGATGACTGCCTAGATGAAGTTATTATGCTCGGAGATTTTAATGCCAGAGTTGGAAATGACCATGCTAGATGGGGTGGAGTTATCGGAAGATATGGAGAAGATACTCTCAATGACAATGGAAAGCGACTCCTTAGATTCTGCAGTGAGCAGAATCTGATCATTACAAACACAAAGTTCCCCCATAAGAGCATACATGCATACACTAGATGTGAACCAACCAAGAATGAGAAGTCAGTGATCGACTATGCCATTGTTCGGAGAAGCTCATTCAGATATGTCCGAGATGCAAGAGTCTGGAGGGGGCCAGAGATTGGAAGTGATCACTACCTGCTAACAATCAAACGAACAACTGAAAGAGTTGCTCAGCCTAGGAACTGCCCAACATCACGCAAGAAACCAAGTAAACGAGCAGGAGAAATGAGCATTAGGACCTACAAGCTGAGAGAGCCAGAAATTAAGACCAGATATATAATGTCAAAATGAACAACTATTTCGATGCTTTAGGCAAAATTGACAACGATATCACCACCAAGACAATCGATACTAAATGGGAACAACTGAGAACAGCAATGACAGAAGCAGCAGTAGCGACCACCGGATACCTAGTACATAAAAAGAAAAAATGGATGAGAGAAGATACTTGGGATAAAATACAAGAAAGGAAAACAGCAAAACTTAAACTACTAGCGGCAAGTACACATAATGCAGTTGAATCTTGCAAACTATCTTATAACTTGTTAAATAAAGAAGTGAAGACAAAAACTCGAAGAGATAAAAGACATTTCATCAATGAACTGGCCGTAGAAGCTGAAAATGCTGCAAGAACTGGTAATAGTAGGTGCCTTTATCAAATTACAAAACAACTATGTCACCAGCCTACTGCTATGGAAACACCTGTTAAAGGTAAATTAGGGAATTCAATACCAACAGAAAAAGAACAAATGAAGAGATGGGCTGAGCACTTCATGGAGGTGCTAAACAGACCACCACCAACAGTAACACCTGATTTTAATAATGAAACACTCACAACCACCTTGCCAATAACTTGCGATGAATTCACACTGGACGAGATCAAACAAGCCGTTAAAAGATTAAAAAATTTTAAAGCTGCTGGAGTTGACGAAATTTCAGGGGAAATGATTAAAGCAGTTAATGACAACAACCTCTTGAGAATTTTAGATATTATAAATGAAGTATGGAGAGAAGAACAACCACCACAACAATGGAAAGACAGTATTATTGTAAAGTTACCGAAGAAAGGTGATCTATCAGACTGTAATAACTGGCGTGGTATATCTCTATTATCAGTACCTGGAAAATTATTATGTTGCATGATGTTAGAAAGACTTAAATTGCATGCTGACGAAAAGATCAGAGAAGAACAAGCGGGTTTCAGGCCGAAACGATCATGTATTGATCAAATATTCACACTAAGAACAATTATAGAAGAATCAGTAGAAAGGCAATCGCCACTTATTATCACCTTCGTCGATTTTCAAAAAGCCTTTGATAGTCTACACCGCCCATCATTGTGGAAGATACTTACAATCTATGGTTTTCCAACAAAATATGTGAATATAATCAAAGCGCTATATGACAATGCAAGATGTTGTGTTAGAACAAATAAAGGGAATACAGAATGGTTTACAGTAGAAACAGGGGTTAAACAAGGCTGTATTATGTCACCACTACTTTTTGGAATAGCTATTGATTGGGTTATGAGAAACTATACCCACAATGAACAATTGGGTATAAAATGGACAAATGGAAAATTCCTGGGGGACCTGGATTTCGCAGATGATGTAGCATTCTTAAGTTCAACACCAAGACAATCCCAAGAAGCAATAAATACTTTGTGTCATCTCTCGGTTAAAATAGGTCTCCAAATAAATGCCTCTAAAACTAAAGCTATGAACTTTTCTAACGAGACCTTTGATATCATCTTGAACGGGGAAAAAACTACAGAAAGTTGAAAGTTTCAATTATTTAGGCAGTAAAATGACTCAGGATGGTGACACAACAAGAGAAATCCATACTAGAATTGCTTTGGCAGCTAGCGCCTTCAATAGATTATCTAACATTTGGAAATTACGATCATTGAATATACATACCAAGCTTCGTCTGTTTAATTCAAATGTTATCTCAGTGTTAACATACGGCTGTGAGAGTTGGAAAATAACAAAATCATTGGAGAACAAGCTGAATACATTAGAGAACAAATGTCTTAGAAAACTCATGAACATCAGTTGGAAAGAATTCAAGACTAATCGACAAATAAGAGAAGACTCTAGGCAGAAATATGTCTCCGACTATATAAGGAAAAGACGATGGTCATATATCGGTCATGTCCTACGAATGCAAAACAACAGAATACCACTACAGGCGCTCACTTGGGTTCCTGAGGGTAAGAGGAAAAAAGGAAGACCAAAAGAAACACTCAGAAGAACAATAATAAGAGAAGGAAGAACGTTGGGCCTAAATAATGTGCAAGAGCTAAGAGGAGTGGCGTCACAACGAACAACCTGGAGAGCACTGGTTTCTGCCTTATGCGCCGTGTTTGGTGCTTAAAGAATTTATTATTATTATTATTATTATTATTGCTACAGCAGTGAGCAACACAGAAGAACGACCTGATGACTTGGAAACCCTCTGGAATAAATTCAAGGATATCATAAAGACAGCTGCTGCAGAAGCATGCGGTGAAGTCCGACTTGGGAACCAGAGAAAGAGGACACCTTGTGGACAGAGGAAGTCAAAGAGAAAATAAGAGAGAAGAAAATGGCATGGAAACAATACTTAGGAGCTAAAAACACAACAGGACAAATGGAAAAATATAGATAATATGTGACACTCAGAACAGAAGCAAAGAACAAAGTGCTAGCAGCAAAACAGAAGTCCTGGGAAGAATTTGGAGAAAAGCTAGAAAAAGATGCACAAGAAAACCAGAAATTGTTCTATAAGACCCTAAAGAACATGAGGAAAGAAAAACAATGCCCTCTCAAATTTATAAAGGACAAGCAAGGCAAATTGCTTACTGCCCCGAAGGAAGTAATGGAAAGATGGAAAGAATATTTCTCAGAACTCCTGGATGGTGAGCATGGTGAGCATCAGAAATGATAACCACTAGCACAGAAGAGAAAACCAATGATGGTGAAGATGACATAAAGATGGAAGAACTGAGGGCAGCACTAGAGAAAATCAAGATGGGCAAAGCAGCAGGGCATGATGGTATAACACCAGAAACGGTTAAGTACATGGGAGCATCAGGTGACCTATTACTCTTAAAGGTCCTACAGGCAGCATGGTGCAACAAGACCATACCAAAGGATTGGGAGATTGCCATCATAACACCAATTTTCAAAAAGGGTGACAATCGACAATGTGGAAACCATAGAGGCATATCCCTTCTCAGTGTCCCTGGTAAAATCTACTCTAGAATCCTAGAGCAGAGACTCCGACGCCTAGCTGAGCCACAATTGGATGAGGTCCAGTGCGGATTCCGAGCAAACCGAAGTACTCAAGACCTAATCTTCACACTCAGACAGCTGAGTGAAAAGGCCCTTGAGTATAAGAGTGAGATCCATCTTTGTTTCATAGATCTGGAAAAGGCGTTTGACAGGGTCCCCTGGAGCAAACTTTGGGACTGTTTGGCAAGGAAGAATATTCCAGCACCTCTGATTCATGCTATACAGAGCTTCTACAAGTCTTGCAGAAATTATGTGAGGACAGCAAACCATAAGTCAGAAGAGTTCAGGACCACCACTGGTGTAAGACAAGGTGATATCCTATCACCTTACCTCTTCATACTCCTTATGGACGATGTCATCAAGGCATGTAAGGAGAGAACAAGAAAGTATTCAGTGGGGTACTGGAAGATGAGACAGGTCTATATTTCGGAGCTGGCATTTGCTGATGATGTTGCCCTGATTGCTAAATCAGAGGCACATCTCCAATCCAACCTGCAAGTCTGGAAGGAAGAGCTGGAGAAGAGAGGGGATGGTCAGACTACTTTAAATAACTCGGAGCTATTATAGACCGAAAGGGAGGCATCAAAGAAGAGTTGGCCACTCGAAAAGCAGCGGCTGGGAGACTTTTTTCAGGCCATAAATCGTGGATTCCTCAGCAAGAAAGAGGTTGGTAAGAAAACGAAGATGGCTGTATACCGCTCCACCTATGTCCCAGTCTTGACATATGGATGCGAGTCGTGGGCAATGACTACAACCCACAAAAGCCAGATCCAAACCTCAGAAATGAGGTATCTGAGGAAAGTGGTTGAAGTAACAAGAAGAGACATGGTCCGCAACCAGACGATCCGTCAAGGCCTAAAATCCCATCCGCTACAGACCCAAATAGAACAGTCCCAACTAAGATGGTTTGGCCATGTCTGCAGAATGGGAGAAGATCGGCTACCACGACAAGCATGGGAAACAAAGAGCCAGGGATCCAGACCTCCAGGACGACCCAGAGTCCGCTGGGAGGACTACATTAGACAATCTTTGAAGGACCGAGGACTAGAATGGAACCAGGCCAGGAAGAAGACAGCTGATAGAATGGTCTGGCGCTCTCTCTTCCAAACCTCTACACCTCACGGTAGAAGGGGAACGACTAAGTAAAGTAAAAAGTGAGTGAATAATGATTTGCCTGAATTACAATTAAAAATGGTACGTAAATCTCACAAGATAATATGTTACACCTTGGCACATGTGGTGTAATCATCACTCATTACTCATCACTACTCCCGTCGGAGTCTGGGGTCGTTCTGCTGTCGGGTTTCCCGCACAACTAGTCAGAAACAATCACCAGCTCTTGCAGTAGTGGTTCATGCATATACTATTTTCATATGTTGAGGTTGGCAGCCTTGTGTATAACCACTTAGCAAGAAACCTGTAAAATTTACATTAGTACGAGTAAATAAATTGTTTACACTTACCCCAAAAATTTGGGAATACACAATCTCCTTGCACAGATTTAGACTGGACACAGCTCTGTATTAGAAGCTTCGAAATCACTTAGGTCTGGAAATTAGAGTTAATTTCTCTGACGGCAGGTGTTCTACAAAATCCTGGCCTGGGAAAACTTTTGTTTGATTCCTCTATGACTTGGTCTGTAAATTAGAGTTAATTCCTCTGATGGCGGATGTTCTGTGAAGGTCTGGGAAAACTTTTGTTTAATTCCTCTATGACTTGTGATCAAATTCTTAAGTTTCCAGTCTTGTATTAAAAATGCGGGTTTACTTGTGAAGTCCAAAGTTGCCCAATACTCAATCTGTTACTTATTATAGTTGTGGAATTTCTAAGTCCAATGTCTCCTTTTTCTTTCTGGCTTTTACGAGTCGCTAATATTAGTGCAAATCACAAATTGCACTTCAGACTAATGTGCCAATAAAAAACATTGTATATTTCAGCTCTCACTTCAAACCAATCAAATCTCTCTAGCCCTGGGTTGGGTGTTTCATTTTAAAATATCCCCTCGCATGTTTTAAAATATTAAATTTAATATCCACACGTGACCTCTTCAGTGATGTCATATCGTTGCGTAAGACTTCTGGCTGCACCTATCTGCCTTTCACCATATTGTGACCATGTGTTCCTGGCGTAACGTCTACAAATCTTGAGTTTCCAGACAGATTATCTGAGATAATTACACCCAGGGATGGTCTAAGCGGAAACAAATTACGCATTACCACCTGTGTTTCGCTAGACGGATCTCCGCCAGATTAGCCACACAATCTGGGGTTCTATTCATAGCTTAAATAAACAGGCACTGTCGCTTAGAAAAGATGGTCAGCCTGATAATACGTGATAAAATATTATCGATGCCCGGGTCAATAAACCTAGCGTAACACAAACAGTCGAGGAGTGAAATGTTAGAGACTTAACTCTACTGATCCAACGTAGAGAGTACATAATGGTGCATAAAATATGCCACATAATAATGACGGGGGGAGGGAAAGAAAAATAAGAAAATATCACTCGCAAGGGAATGTAATGCAATCCTACCGGAGTGGACTTGAGATCGCACAACCGTATCGTCACACTGATATGTTTGTACTATAATCTGATATAAAACGAATGACGCTTGTTTGTACTATAATCTGATATAAAACGAATGACGCTTGTTTGTACTATAATCTGATATAAATCGAATGACGCTTGTTTGTACTATAATCTGATACAAAACGAATGACGCTTGTTTGTACTATAATCTGATATAAAACGAATGACGCTTGTTTGTACTATAATCTGATGTAAAACGAATGACGCTTAAAAACAGGGACGTCTTTTGTTTTGAAAAAAGAATATATATTTTAAAATGAGTTCCTGATGTGTAAATCAAAAGAACACCCTAAAAAACTGTGCCCGAGACTTCAACATTAGAATTCTGTTAGGTTAAGAGATGAATAGACTGCTAGGACAAGCCATCGTTATCGATCCAGTCGTTTATTCCCAAAGTCTGCATGCTACGTTAATGCTTTCCCAGTATGAAGCTTCTTGACCACGCTGGGCAATCGCCTAAAGTTGGCCATCATCATTGATCTCCGGCTTAAGATGACAATCTAGGCGTCGTGATACAAATGTAGTGCCCGCCGGATAAAATAGACAATTCCCGACTCCCTCATCTGAGCGGTAAATTGATTTAGCTCGCTTCAATAGACCACCCATAACAGATCAGGTTTGATATTCATAGTTAGCGTGTTCTCCCTCAATATATTTTTGTACCCTCTGTCCCGATGAAACAACGTAACATCCTTTCTTTATTTTGTGCGCGCGTTTTCCTTTGAGATAAAATGTATTCCATCTTCTTCACTTCCTTGTGTTCTGCCACGAATAGATAAAACAAAATCAGTGTTATTATTATTTCGAAACTAGCAATTAACGATTCAAGAAATTACGGCTATGGCTTATGATGTGCTTAAAGTAAATGTGAGGATGAAAGGATATTAGTATACATGATGAGAGAGAGAGAGGAAGGGCAGAATGTCAGACGGGCCTGCGTGCCCAATTCTTAACCCTTTGAAAATAAAGTTCGTTCGTTCGTTCGTTCGTTCGTTCGTGTTCTACCTCATGTCCTGACGGCGGCACGATTTCTCCTGTGATCACTTTCTTCTTTCTATTCCCTTTCATCAAGCCCATTAACTTGTCAAAAAGCACAAAGATCTGGAAGCTATCATTTATACAAAAGAAACGTATGAAATGATAAATAATTTCGCTTTAATAATTTGGATTTGTCATATAAAAGCAGTTCAGTTTTGTTTTTCATGTATATAACTACCTGATAGAACTCAAGAGAGGGCCGAATTTTAAATTCGTACTGAAAATATCTCATTCCCATGTGACTGATTTGTCTGCTTCCATACGTATTGACAATATTTGACTCCATCCCTGACTGAAAATATCTGCCTCTATATGTGACTGAAAATATATGTCTCCATAAGTGACTGATTTGTCTGCTTCCTTATGTACTGAAAATATTTGTCTCCATATGTGACTAAACATACAAGGGGATTGACATAAGTCTTGGGCCTGACCATGAAGGACATGTCACAGAGAGCTGAAATTTGTATAGTGTTTATTCCTTTTCAATATAGCCACCGTCTGATTTGACACACTTCTGAAATTTCTGCTTGACCTTGAAAAGACCTTGGGAGTAGAACACCCTATTTTTCAAACTAAACCAGTCATCACATGCCAGTATAACCTCTTCATTGCTGTCAAAATGATTTCCTTTTAGCTGTTTTTTAAGATTTGGGAATAGAAAAAAGTCTGATGGAGCCAAATCTGGAGAATATGGTGGGTGTGGAAGAATTTCAATATTCAAATAGTTGGCTGCTAGCTGCACAAGCCGTGCTTTGTGAGAGGGCGCGTTGTCTTGAAGCAAAGGAAGATTTTGAGTGTGCGTTATCCCTCGTTTCCTGGTCACAACCTTTCTTTGTTTTGTGAGAAGATCTGCTTAGTACTGTCCATTAACTGTGTTGCCACGAGGCAGATAATCTTTCAAAAGGACACCTTTGCCATCCCAAAAAACAGTCAGCATCACTTTTCCTGCAGATTTCTGCGCCCTCGGCTTGACAGGTGTTGGGGAGCCCTGTGTTTTCCATTGCATGCTGGCAATTTTGGATTCAGGGTCATAATGGTGTACCCAAGTCTCATCTACTGTCACCATGGTCTCCAAAAAATTTTTTGACTGACACTTTTTGAGCAACTGTTGACAGCAATTTACCCTTGTTTGCTTCTGTTTACGTGTCAACAGTCGCGGAACCCAGCGTGCACACACTTTTCTCATGTTGAGTCTGTTATGTAAAATTCTATAAACTGTTCTTTCATTTAGTTTTACTCTACTAGCTATCTTCACAATTGTCATTTTTGATCCTGGTCAATGATTATCTTCACTCTTGTTGCATTTTCATCGTTGCACTCTGGGGCTGGTCTACCAGATCTTGGCAGATCAGCAACATTTGAGCGGCCGCACTTAAACTGTTGACACCAGTTTTTTACCGAAGTATATGAAGGACAAGAATCACGAAACACTGGTTCCATCTCCCTGTGTATTTCTGTAGGTGTTTTTCCCTGAAACATCAGAAATTTTATCACAGCTCTGGTCTCCTTCTTTTCCACTGTTTTGTCAAATCTTTGGAGCAGCAGATCCGGTCAATAGGGTACATTGCGCCATGCACCGTAGCGACAAAACCCATTGAAGAAACAAACGCGTACTTTACACATTCAGTGCAAATATGATGAACTTTAAATATGTCAAGTTTCATCTTCCTCCTTTGACTGCTTCATGGTCAGGCCCAAGACTTATGTCAACCCCCTTGTATATGTCTCCATACGTGACTGAAAATATATCTACCTCCATGCGTGACTGAAAATGTCTGCCTCCATAAGTGATTGACTTGTCTGCTTCCATGCGTACTGAAAATATATGCCTCTATTCGTGACTGAAAATATATCTACCTCCATATGTGACTGAAAATATATGTACCTCTATACGTATGTCTGCATCCATGCGTGACTGAAAAATATTTTCCCCCGTCATCACCATCACCTTTTAACTCCCCTAAAGCATAATCCTTCAACAAACTTATGCCAAGACTTCCTCTCCGTGTCATCAGCTCAATGTTTTTCTATATCCTCTTGGAGAAAAGAAGACATATGGAGAAAGAAGACATATAGAGAAAGAAGACATATGGAGAAAGAAAACATACGGAGAAAGAAGACATATGGAGAAAGAAGACATATGGAGAAAGAAGACATACGAAGAAAGAAGAAATATGGAGAAAGAAGACATACAGAGAAAGAAGACATACGAGAGAAAGAAGGCATATGGAGAAAGAAGACATACGGGAAAAGAAGACATATGGAGATAGAAGACATACGGAGAAAGAAGACATATAGAGTAAGAAGACATACGGAGAAATAAGACAAATGGAGAAAGAAGACATACTAAGAAAGAAGACATACGGAGAAAGAGGACATGCGGAGAAAGACATACGGAGAAAGAAGACATCTGGAGAAAGAAGACATCTGGAGAAAGAAGACATATGGAAAAAGAAGACATATGGAGAAAGAAGACATAAAGAGAAAGAAGACATATGGAGAAAGAAGACATATGGAGAAAGAAGACATCTGGAGAAAGAAGACTCCTTTGTAAGGAGGCGAATGACGCGATCTAGAGAAAGCCGAAAGGAGTCTAGATTGCTGACTCACCTTCTTCCTTCTAGGAAAATCTCCAGAATTGGCAACTGGATTGTTCGTACATCTGCCCCCATACGTGACTGTAAATATAGACAGTAAGAACTGAATGGAACAAGTCAATCTAATGTGGTCAAAAAAAAAAAAACATACATAGTGCCTGAACATTCCAAATAAAACGAAAACAAAAAATGCAATTTGCATTACATAGAGATGACTGACGACTGGCCAAGATTTTCATATAAAATAGCCCTGGTAAATGGAAAGGCTAGACAGGTAATCAAAAGAAGGAGAAGACGGGCTGAACCATGAGAAGATACTAACAATATTGACGTCTGGGTGTGATTGCTACAGCCCCAAGACGGCTAGCATCGGGGACAGATCTTTCTATGAAAATCGTGGTGATGTACTCCATGGAGATTTGACTAATGAAGAACATCTCCGACATACAAATTGCGTTAGACAAGTTCTGATAAAACCTTCATGTGAAATTTGAAAGACACGCTGGTGCCTTTGTCGACTGTCAGAACCCGAGTAAGTAAACGCTGTTAAGTATTAATAAGAAATATGTGATCAAAGGTTAAAGATACAAATATGAGAATGGCAATAGAAGTAAAATTGTGATTTGAAAAACGTGAAAATGGCGATCATTTCATATCTCAGCCTTACTCAATGTGTCATTCAAATTTAGTAAAAAAATAATAGACAAACATAAAGGTATGTTTTCAGGCACTCTTAAGAAATAAAGAAGTAGAACACTAGACAACAGAAAAACTACAGACGTAAGTGGCTTACCCAGGACTCGAACCCAGGACCTTCCGTGCGACAACCCCGCCTAGCTATGCAAGCGAATCACACTATCCTCCCTGCCATCTAGGCGTCACCAAAAAATGATGCTTCCATGACGGGTCATTAGTGCGAACCGCAAGACATAACTCCGGAAATTTACCATGGGCAGTCCAGCCTATTAATGACGCAATCACTTCTGTTGTTCCCCTATTATACAGTATAGGTCAGTCCACACAAGACAAAGACCTTAATACTGTGCCCTGTAAATGATAGTAGACTAAGAACAGTAAGTGCAGGACAGAGGGTAGGTTTTTTTTTTTTTGGTATTGTATAAACATTTATAACACATAAGGAAGGGAAACCCGAGGCCTGTAAACAGTAAATAAATATTAGACAAACATAAAGGTATGTTTTCAGGCACTCGTAAGAAATAAAGAAGTACAACACTAGACAACAGAAAAACAACAGACGTGAGTGAGTGACAATTGTTGTGACACATTCAGAATTGTTAATTAGGAATATAAATAGTCTCGAGAAATATATTATAAACAGTCCGTAGGCAGAAAGCACCTTACATTCATTAATTAATTTTCGTGTCACTCCTTGTGGAGCACGGAGCCACCACAGCAGTTGGTCCTCTAGCAGAAAGCCTGTGCCAAGCATTCTCTACGTTTGCAGTTGTGGTTTCTGTCGCAATGTATTTTACATGATACGGTTGTAAACCGCAGGCGTAACCTCATAATAGTCGCTTTGTGAGAAGTACCTGAAGAAACTACTAACTTACTTAGTCGTTCCCCTTCTACCGTGAGGTGTAGAGGTCCCGAAGAAACAGTAATCCTATTCTTTCTTGGTCTCATTATCAGAGGCCCCCGGGAACTACCCGGATGTCGTACATTTTTGATAGGTAATTATGATCGATCTCTGGTCCCGTCTGAATAGAACTAGAACACGTGGTGACTCAGTGAGAGATAAGGTAAAGAAATAGATTTCATGAGTGAAATGGTGAAAGGTAGAGTCTGTCCCTGGATTGAGAAGATACTCTATTCCAGCCTATCATTTACGACTGAGATTTGTTGATCAGACAGTATACCTCTCTGTATATATATTAACATATACACTATAACCACTCACATACACACACACAGATAAGTGACGACAATTAAACGCACAAACGGGAAATTATATTAATGGAGTATGGATATTGGGACGAGCTGACCGACACAGGTAATTAAGTTTTATGTTAAGTTTATTTATCATAAAGAAAAGAACTTCACAACATTTAATATCAAATATCAAAGTATAAAATCATATGTTACAGAATTAATAAAGAAATAGACACATAAGTGCAATTCCCTCTGTTGAGACAAGATCCCGTTAGAAGAAGTTATTAACCCCCAAAAGGTCAAAAAATTAGCACTATGGTATAGAATTTGAATATACTGCCAAGAACAGAGTTTATAATTAATCTATCCTGAAATGAACAGTATTAGCAAACATAAGAAGAAAAAAACAAAGAGCACATTGATTACACAATATAAGAATCATTCATTCCTGCTTTTTCTCGCTCTGACAAACATGTGGCCACATTTTCTATCTCGCTTACCTAATTGCTGATTTACAACATCTGAAACAGAACTCCTTGGTACATGCACAAATCCAGTGTTGGGTTTTTGGCAAAACAATCCCCAGTTCTTCAAATTTACTGATTAATCCTCTTATTCGGGGAACGCTTGCTTTGTTACTGTTTATTGAATCTGTTCATGTCACCGCAATTAGTCCAGGTAGGAAAATACTTGAGATCAAATGTGCACAGGGTACAGTAGCTGGTAAATTTGATACTTAAGAGAATGTCAGGTAGATAAATCTCTCAGGGATACATCCTTGCCATAACACAGTGGTCGGTAATCGGGAAATGTTAATATTGATAACTTCGCCACAGCGGGCTGAATGTAAATGAAAATGGAAAAGAAATCTGGGTATCTAAATGTCCAGTTACTGTTATTCTTAGTGTCCTATATTGGTACGCTCTCTCTCTCTCTCTAGGTAAAACAAGAGGCCAACCCGGTCAACCTCGAAGACCCGATATAGTTTACATAAGAATGTTTTTTCTTGTATTGGTTGAACTAGACTTAGACCCTTTTCTCAGATTAAGGTGCAGGCCGCTGGTAGGTTTTGGGTTGTGACCCGTACTAATTTATAGGAAGAAAAAATACAACATTAACCACAATCTTAATTCTACCCTAACCCGCGTAAAGGTATAATTTATTTATCCACTCGGTTATTAACTTTGATTAGAAAACAAATATATATGTATAGTGTAGTGGATTTGATGGTAGAAGGCTCCTGAGATAAATGTAGCTGTGAATTTACAGAAGGCCCTTCTTGCTACCACTTACGACCTCACACATATCTTTTTTACTAATGAATGTGGCTACGTTAAAAATCTAGGGTACTGATATGGAATGTGTTGTGGTAGATTACATACACACACACACAGATATTTAATAAGTCTAATAATATTAATAAAATTTATAACACACTGAACTAACTCAAGCTGTTTAAAATTTTGATATTAAATTTTCTTTAAGTTTATTTGTTCTGAATCAAGGTTTTATTTTGGTCAGAACATATGAAAGATTTTGAAATTATGAATGAAATGCATGAATATATGGCATAATAAATGAAAGGTGTGTACATATGAATTTTACAAGACTAGTTAATATTACTACTGTTTATATTTGTAATTTATCTGGGAGAACGATTAATGGATGTGCTGTTGGGGTGGCTTCATCACTCCCAGTCTATGACTACCAAACATTGTCCATTTACTGATGGGAGAAATACAAGTTTATTTCCCAACAGGGTATGTTCTAGTTGATGGGAATATAGTTGGTGTGTTAGTTGAAAATAAGTTGGTGAATGTCCAGCAGGCCAGACGCTCACGTATCTTTGACTGAGTAGTTCTGGTGCTGGAATCTGGTGGCCCCACCTCTCCGTGCTTGGGGGCAATATAGGCTGCTCTGCCAAAATATTAGACTGCACGGGTCCACACTTGTATTTACAACACAGCATTTGACACCACTTTGGTGCCAAATAAAAACTCACAGTTCTGAAATAAAAGTATTGGGTCATGTGTCAGAACTCTACCGCCTGAGCCACTTCTACACACAACACTACACAACAACACCACATAGACGGGGTCAGATCTCTCTGACCATACAGCACATCTTACCAAGTTGGTTTCACATAGTATAAGTTCCCCAAGACTACATATTCTGAAATATGTTCATTAGCTTCCTGCCACTGAATAGGATAGGTGATATGTTCCACTGATCTCAACACTTGATCCGCCCTTCATAATCCTTGCTGGCGTTTATGTATTTTGTTTGTCTCTAGACCCTGAACTGGGGCTGGGGATCTAGAGCGAATCCTTACTTGTTGTAAGGGATAGCTTTTGATATGGCAGTATCAAATCACTCGAAACATTAAACAATATTAAAATATACAAAGAAATACTTTCAGTCTTACCAGAATTATGAATAGAGAACACAGTTATATGCTAGCAAAACTCAGCTGAGCTGCTGGCTCTAGTATGGCGTCCCTCTAAATATTGCAATTAGCTTCTGGGAATTACACCACTGAAGAATTACTGTGTCTACTACTGGACAATTTATGATGAATGGCAAAAATGCGCGTCTGAGCGCCGATAATATGTTTATCTGTGGCCAATCACCGCCTTTCCCCCGTTTCAAATTTCAAACCTCCTACCAAAAGTCAATTCAGTCATTCTTCAGTCAAGTATGTATTATTGTCTGTTGGTCCGTCTGTCTCTACTTGCGTTTTTTACAAAAACACCCTTGTTTATACATGCATTTCCTACACGAATCTGCCTCTAGAGTTATTTTTAGCCACAACTTTCCACTAATTCCCCCTCTCCTTCATTCATCTAGATTTTAGCACTTGAGTCTCAAGGCCGCAATTTTTTGAAAATTAGTGACATTTTTTTGTTTCAATGCAGTCGCTCGCTGATATGAACAACACAGTCTTTTGTCAATATCTTCATTATTATCTATCCGTCTGTATAAATGAAAGCATATTATTTCTCTGCTCAAGATGGGCCATCCGGCCAGCTAGGTTTTATATTCCTAGCATTATTATTAAGAAAAAGTTACTTTTCAAGGTTAGTTGTTTTTTTGAAATATGTTCGAGCATCTTCTGTAATGCGTTTGCCGCTGAATTCAAATAAAAGGACTAAGTATCGCAAAAGCGTCCAAGAAATGACTGTTGCGTATAATAGCTAAGGTCCCTTTTGTCAATTTCTTTACCTTGCGTCAACTTGGGGACGAGAATTTTTTTTCTTTCCCCACCAATTGCGTCTTTTTAGCCTTGCTAGTTTCAAGCACGTGTTCAGTCATATTTTTCTTTTTAATCTCCGTTCTCATCCCGTCTACAAGGGTAAACGTTTTGCCTTCACGTCTAACAAGTTAATTTCATGGCGGGTAGTGACCCGCGGCATGGGCGATCATGTCTTCTAGTAGCTTACGCATTATTTTTATCCCTACATTTTATCTTTGGAGATATTTTAACGTTGTATCACGGTTAATTTTATCACATATAGCTTGTCTTATCGTTCGTATTATCCCGTGAAATAAATTCTAGTCATTTACAAAATTACTCATAATGAATTAGAAATAAATATTTATTTCGTCAGTACTCATAATGAATAGTGCTTTTTACTAGTCAATTAAATTATCTCTTTTTATTAAATCACTCAAACTTCTAGTATAATATTTACCGCAACACAGAAATTTAAAACTATCTCCAATCGAAAAACTGAGTAATTCCAATGGTACAATGGATCTAGAAATCGAAGCTAGATGTTCTGAAAAATTCTGTGGGTACTAGATAATGGATTTTAAAGGCTGGGGTATATATATGAAATAGATAGAAAATCGCTAACCAGTGTCAGATTTCGCGTCTTGCTCGTATTCTTGGGGAAATCTGCGGTCGAATTTTAAATGAAAGTCAAATTTTACACTTATGCCGACCGCAGACGTGGTTTCGCGAACAAATAGTCTCTTTGATCTCCCTCGTTCCGTAGCTTAATTACATTCACGAACGAACGGATGTGGGGGGAAAGGGGTAGTAATTGTGATTATCTCCCCTTTTCCTCAGATTAATTCCCCCTGAGAAAGTGCACATGAATTATCGCTCTTGGTTCTACAAATATACGACCTGTCCCCTCTCTCTGTACACGTGAAACAGTCTGGCTTGTTAATATACAACGGTTGTCCAATCGTTCGCGTTATAATTCAGTCAACGGCTCTGGACTCCCTAATGGGTCTGATTATAAACATTCCTAGCGTCTGTAAGACAATAGGGAAAGAAAATAGGCGTGGCTAAAGTATGAGTTCGACAGACATCGAAGCGCATGCCTTCTGCGTTAACAAAACATGAATATTAATAAGCGAGCCAAGGTGGAAACCAGGTGGAAGCAACAATGTGTTGATATATGTAATATATTTACATAACTCTGTCACATCGGGGCAACTTATTTAATAAAAAAAAAAAAGTATGTTTAACAGCGTATCTTAGACATACTTACAAGAAGGACAGCGCACTCCGTATGTTATTAATCTAGTAGATTAAATTCCAGCTGCTTTACCTATATATAAAAATAAGAACCAGTCATTACCTGTCGTGGTAGGCGCCCCTGGATGACTTGTTGAACAATACTGACTAGCGTCCCCTGTTTTAAGATTTACTTTTCAATAACTTTTCGTGATTTTGGTTGGTTTATCGCAGGGGTATGCAACAGGTCGTTGGCACTACCAGTAGTTCTCAGGGTACATCTTTAGGTGATGGGAGGCGAAAAAAAAATCCATAGATATCATTTTAACTTTATAGTTGTAGGTAGATGACTTTCTAAACGCTTAAAACTTTTAAAAAATTTCTCAAGTATTATTTTAGACGCTGAAATTGTGTTGGCCATATCCTCAGAAAAGACCCAGACACCATCACCATAACTGTCACGGTATGGACTCTAAAAAGAAAACGAAAGCAAGGCAGACCAAAAGCTACCTGGCGGAGAACTGTAAAGGCAGAGACGCAAAGCACGAACCAGAGCTGGGTCACCACACGGTGGACGGCTGCCGACCGAGAAAAGTGAAGACAGTTTCTTGCTGCCCCACAAGACGCCAGCAGGCGTGATGGTCACTGATTGGCAGCCAGTGGTCTGGGACCAAAGAAGAAGATTATTGTTTATAGTTTTATTACACGTTAAATCCGGGGTCGGCAACCAGTCCATTGCGTCTACCGGTACATCAAACGGAGATTATTTATAGGTGATAGAGGCGAAAAGAAAGCTTTTATGCTACGACAGTTTCAGACTAAACCTGTACCGCCGGCGCTTATAAGTGTGCTGTCCTCAGGATTAAAGTTACCTTTCACCTT
Organism: Oreohelix idahoensis; assembly: GCA_024509875.1. Classification (NCBI taxonomy): domain Eukaryota; kingdom Metazoa; phylum Mollusca; class Gastropoda; order Stylommatophora; family Oreohelicidae; genus Oreohelix; species Oreohelix idahoensis. The sequence goes on along the minus strand of JAMPIV010003056.1, from coordinate 19,440 downwards.
TCTCAGTGAAAACCCATGGGTTGTCTTGCTAAACAAAATTCGCTTCATTCTTTAACGGCATAAGATACGAAAGAAATATTTTCTTCAAGTGAAGTTGGAAATTATCATTTAGTTTGAATTTTCCACCACTTTATCGATGGTATTGCAGGAAGTCCGGTAGAGACACTAATTACGTATTGGCGGCACTTACACCAAATGCCATGAAACTGAAACCATACTTGATTTGATCATGGCAGATCTGAACATCCGATTTGCTAAGCCGTTAGAGCGCTTTCCTCTCGCGGCACAGTAACCGGGTTCCAGGATCGCAATCTAGTAGCGTGACGCTCCAGTCTTCCTAGCTGTAAATGGATACATGACTCTGCTCTTGATTTAGGGAAAACAAAGATAGCGAGGAATGGAACTGGTGACCCCTACCTTATAAAAAACCTTGACCCTGCGGCCACGTCTGCTATGGACTACCTTTACTTTTTTTTTTTTAAAAAGATCTTTAGAGAGCTCAGTGTTACTAAAGTAGATTCTTACAGCTACTGGGTTACCTACTGCTGAGTTAAAGTTCGACCAATGCGTTAAAGTTTATCTTCGCATTAAAAAAAATCATTTGCTTTTCAGCATTTGTATTCATCGCCTGAAATCTGCCAACCTCTAATGACATCGACGGCTAGGACTTCAGTCTAGTGATTTTATGATAATACCTCCTGCCGCTGCCGAATATTTTGAATATAAACACATTTGGAAATGTTCTCCTTAGAACCCTCACTCCGTGCTCAATAGACAGAATATATGTCTAGATTCTCTTAGCCTATTTATCGACCAAGAAATAAGACCAGTAATTTAGGTTTTTTGTTTTTTGTTTATGTATGAAGGTAGATAGATAAAGCAGACAGACCGGCGTATAGGAAGAAAGATAGTCAAACAAAAAGATAGATAGATAGATAGATAGATAGATAGATAGATAGATAGATAGATAGATAGATAGATAGATAGATAGATAGATATATAAACAGACAGACAGACAGACAGATAGATAGATAGATAGATAGATAGATAGACAGACAGACAGACAGACAGACAGACAGACAGACAGACAGACAGATAGATAGATAGATAGATAGATAGATAGATAGATAGATAGATAGATAGACAGACAGACAGACAGACAGACAGACAGACAGACAGACAGACAGATAGATAGATAGATAGATAGATAGATAGATAGATAGATAGATAGATAGATAGATAGATAGATAGATAGATAGATAGACAGACAGACAGACAGACAGACAGACAGACAGACAGACAGACAGATAGATAGATAGATAGATAGATAGATAGATAGATAGATAGATAGATAGATAGATAGATAGATAGATAACATTAGGGCATACTCTGTAACTCGTCGTTTGGTTTGATCACTCTTTCTTATAATCTCTGTCTATGCTTCATCTCTGAACATCGAGCTTCCGTTAGCCACAACAAGCCGAATTGTATTTCTCGGAGACGACAGAAGAAAGCCCTGAATAGTGAATAATTTACACGGATAATTCCATGAAAGCTAAAAGTCGGCCTTGTGGGCGAGCACATCAAAGCCCCTAGTGAGTTAGTTGGGCTGTGTAATAATTGTTGTTTTCTACCTACATCAAAACAAATCCGCGCTGACGGAAAAGTAGCTTAGCAAGTAAATAAAAAAATTGGTCGAATAAAATCAAGTAAACTACTAGAGTTAAACTACTAGAGTTAAACTACTAGAGTTAAACTACTAGAGTTAAACTGTGCGCTTTGGCAAATATTATTTTTAGTTCAGATCTGCTTCAGAAAGAGCCATCAGAAACCAAATAGATGAGAAAGCAACAGCTACCCATCGTCATCATCTCCCTTTTCGCGCCGTAAAGGAACAAGGAGACAACACTGCAGACAGTTAATTTTATAGAAAGCTTGCACTATTACATTCATGTAAGGAGCATGCAGACAACACTGCAGACAGTTACTCTTATAGAAAGCTCGCACCATTACATTCATTACAGTCGGCGTCTGTGGCCTAATGGATATGAACGCAGTTTCATAATCCAGATATACCAGGTTCGAAACCTGCTGCAGGCGGTTTGGTAGCAGATCGCTTTGTGTGGATTTTTAACAATGGTATAAGCGCCGTACCGTTCAGAAAGCAATGGCAAACTACTGAATGAAAAAAATTGCCTAGAAAAATCACAAACAGCCAATAAAAGCTGAGGTTGATTGCCACGTCCTGTAAAGGATAAGCAACTAACAAGGAGCATGCAGACAACACTGCAGACAGTTACTCTTATAGAAAGCTCGCACTATGACATTCATGTAAGGAGCATGGAGACGACACTGCAGACATTTACTTTTATAGAAAGCTCGCACTATTACATTCATGTAAAGAGCATGGAGACAACACTGCAGACAGTCCTCTTACAGAAAGCTGGCACCATTACATTCATGTAAGGAGCATGGAGACAACACTGCAGACAGTTACTCTTATAGAAAGCTCGCACCATTACATTCATGTAAGGAGCATGGAGACAACACTGCAGACAGTCCTCTTACAGAAAGCTCGCACCATTACAATCTTCTTCTTCTTCGTTCGTTCGTCCTGAAAAGGACGTTGGTTGCGTTGTGTCCGTTTACAGCGAAGCTGCGATATTTGCGCCTTTCGACCGACACATCCGACTTCAGCACGGCATTTTTGGGACCGGGTTAGCCTTCCCTCTTCGATCCCTACTCACTCAGCCACACTGCAGTGATGCAGCCTGTTTCCAGGACCACCACTTGGAGGTGGAGTAGGGTCTTGGTCAGCTCTGGTTCGCTGACCTTGACGCAAGCAGTCTAGCTATGGGTCGCTAACTGCATTTCTCACTGTTGACGCATCTTAGGTCCCGCACCATTACATTCATGTGTTCTGCAGTTATTTTTTTCTGTTGCAATTTATTTTGCATGATGAGGCTGCAGGCCCTAGGCACAACCTCAAGTTAATCGCCTTTAACGACATGCGTGATGAGGAAGTAGGCCTATTCTTTGTCTGTTCAATAACTATACAGGGCCAACGGCCATCCAGTGAGTAAAATAAGAACTCCTAGATACGCCATCAGGTCAATGCAATGGAGAAGGAGACCCAGTTACGATTTAGGAAAGTGGGAGAAACAGTCGGAAAATTGGTTCACACGTCACAGAGAAAAAAAAAATAAGATTTAGTTATTCCCTATATGAGGAATTATCTTATTTTATTCGTTTGCTGTCCCGTAAGTAATTCCCACCAACTTGCTATATTTTCATTGCACATTTTCTACACACTACGGAAAAGCCGTGCGCAATGCGTCCTGGAATGTTCCGGAATGTTCTGGAATGTTCTGGAATGTTACTCGCATTTCTTCCGAGCTCTTTATGGTGGCGTTTGCTTACAAAATGTCTGAAATTTAAATTTTAACAATTTATATGAAGCAGATTTCATCACGCAATGTATGGTGTTTTAAGTATGAATAAGTACCTCCATCTTATATTTATGTTTAGCCAGAGAAGCATCATTACTCATCTTAAATGGAGCGTCTGTGCTTTCGAGCCAATCTTTGCGTGTCATTGTTTTACTTCTGAAGGAAAATGAAAATAAATTAAATGACCACAGAAGAATTAGTGCAGAAGGAAATTGGGAATATATGAAATTACCACAGAATAATTAGTGCTGTCAGTAGGATATGTAGCATTAAAAGTATAACATAATTAGTTCACGTCACGTTTCGACGGGTTACTTGCTCATAGACACAGATTGATAAAATTATGTTTCAGACTCACACCGGAATTTACTAAGACGAAGCTCCAAAACCTTTCCATATGGTTTATTTCTTCTTTCGTTCATTTGTTTATTTTTTCTTTTACGTTTATTCATTTAGATTAGTAGTCATATTTTGTTCTGCACTGTTTTCGTACTTCCTGAATCTTCTGACGAACACGTAGTCGTAACTTGGGTCTTCTTTGTGTATCCTTTATCTTAGTATGATAGTTTACTGTCTGGGTTGGTCATACTATACTGTCTGGGTTGGTCATACTTTACTGTCTGGGTTGGTCATACTATACTGTCTGGGTTGGTCATACTTTACTGTCTGGGTTGGTCATACTTTACTGTCTGGGTTGATCATACTTTACTGTCTGGGTTGGTCATACTTTACTGTCTGGGTTGGTCATAGTTTACTGTCTGGGTTGGTCATACTTTACTGTCTTGTTTGGTCATACTTTACTGTCTGGGTTGGTCATACTTTACTCTCTGGGTTGGTCATACTTTATTGTCTGGGTTGATCAGACTTTACTGCTTGGGTTGGTCATACTTTACTGTCTGGGTTGGTCATACTTCACTCTCTGGTTTGGTCATACTTTATTATCTGGGTTGGTCATACTTTACTGTCTGGGTTGGTCATACTTTACTGCCTGGGTTGATCATACTTTACTGTCTGGGATGGTCATACTTTACTGTCTGGGTTGATCAGACTTTACTGTCTGATTTGATCCGACTTTACTGTCTGGGTTGGTTATACTTTACTGTCTGGGTTGATTATACTTTATTGTCTGGACTGGTCATACTTTACTGTCTGGGTTGGTCATACTTTACTGTCTGGGTTCTTCTTTGATGCTTAACCGCCAACCGCCAAAGCAGTCAGCGGCCATCACGCCTGGTGGCGTCTTGTAGGGCAGCAACAATTTGATTCCACTTTGCTCGGTCGGCGGCCATCCTTCGTACAGTGCCCCAACTCTGGTTCATTCTTTGCATCTCAGCTTCCACAGTTCTCCGCCAAGTTGTTTTTAGTCGGCCTCTCTTTCGCTTTCCCTCAGGGGTCCATAGCATGGCTGTTCTTGTGATGGTATCAGGGTCCCTTCTGAGGACGTGGCCAACCCAACTCCAGCGTCTGCCAGCTACGATGGTGTGCATGTCCTCCTGGTTACTCCGAATAAGTAGTTCTTGGTTGCTGATGGTGTTTGGCCAAAAGATTCGGAGAATTTTCCTTAGGCAGATTGTGTGGAAGGAGGACAGTTTCGACATTTCCTTCTCTGTTACTCTCCAACATTCCGCACCATAGAGAAGCACAGAAAGTACACAACTCTCATATAGTCTTAATTTGGTGTTTGTGCTGTACTGGGAAGACTTCCAAATGTTGTTGAGAATAGAAAACGCTGTTCTCGCTTTATTCATGCTGTTGTTAATGTCCTTGCTTGTTCCGCCATCAGGTGTTACTATGCATCCTAGGTAAGTAAATGTGTCTGTCTGTTCTAACTTCTGGTTCCTTACTGTTATTGGCTCAGGATTGCCCACATTTAGTGTCATGACCTCTGTCTTCTTCAGATTGATGTTCAGGCCAACCTGCTGGCCATACTTATTCAGTCTATCGGTTTTGTCTTGAATGTGATGATGTGAATGCGCGAGTAGTGCAATGTCATCTGCATATTCCAGGTCTTCCAGTGTAGAAAACGTTGTCCATCTAATTCCTCTTGGACTGCCTTTGTCTGGCGCATCACCCAATCTATGGCTGTCAAAAATAATGTTGTTGATAAGGGGCATCCCTGTGGTACTCCTGTTTTCACTTCGAAAGTTACATTACTCAATCCAACACTGCACGTAAAGTTAGAATAGAGGCTTTTTATGATGGAAACAATACGGCTGGGAATTCCATAAGCCCTCAGAATTTTCCATAGGCTGCCCCTGTGTATGCTGTCGAAACCCTTTTCAAAATCAACAAAGTTAATGTACAGCTGTCTCTGCCATTCTGAGCACTGCTCTATAATGTTCCTGAGGGTAAATATATGATCTGCACATCTTCTGTTCTTTCTAAAGCAAGCTTGTTCTTTCCTCAGTTTATGGTCAACTGCTTTTGAAATTCTCTGGAGGATTATCCTGCCTAATATTTTGCTGGGAACTGAGAGGAGAGTAATTCCTCTCTAGTTGTTTCAGTATACAAGGTCACCCTTCTTGGGCAATTTGACAATTATTCCTTTACTCCACTCTGTTGATGTTGTCTCAGTTTCCGAGACTTGTGCAAATAGTGGTTCTAATAGTTCTGCTGCTAGTTCAGGGTCTGCCTTGAATAACTCAGCATTTAGATTGTCGTGACCAGGCGCTTTTCCATTTTTTAACCCTTTGATAGCTGTGATGATTTCTTCTTTTCGTGGAATGTCTGTATTTACGTCTAAGTCACTTTCGGCCTCAGGAACATTCAGCTGAGTCTCTGGTGGTTCTTTATTCAGGGTTTCTCTGAAGTGCTCTGCCCATCTTGTTTCCTGCCCCTGTGCTATGGTGATGAGATTTCCTTGCTTGTCTCTTACTATCGTTATGTTGTTTGCACTTCGTTTTCCACTGATAGTTTTAGTTATTTTATAAACTGTGCTTTGTTAATTTCTCAGTGCTGCCTCTTCTGCCTGTCTTGCAAGGTCATCCAGAATTGTCCTTTTGTTAGCACGGGTTTGACGTTTTACTTCCTTGTCCAGCTGACTGTACTGTTCACTATATATTGCCTTTAACCTGGGAGACTTAGCTTCTGTTTCCTTTCTTTTCGTTTCCTTTCTCTTCGCTATGGTGTTTAGCGTTTCTGGTGTTATCCAGTCTTGGTTCTTTCTTTCCTGGAATCCCAAGCATGACTTGCTGCTTTCCTTGTATATTGTTGAGATGGTGTTGAATTTCTGGTCGACAACATCGGTCTCTGTTCTTTCCTGGCTTTTGGTAATCTGATATCGTCTCTTTACGTCGACCACGAACGCTTTTCTGGTGAGGGGGTCCTTGAGTTTCGTGATGTTATATCTTTTCTGTTTGACTGCAACTGGTCCAGCAGCTCTGAGTTTCACCTTCAGTCTTGCTACTACTAGGTGATGATCACTTCCCACATCTGCGCCTCTTCTTACTTTCACGTCTTGTAGTGCATATCTCCATCTGCCATTGATCATTATGTGATCTATCTGGTTTCTGTCTCGTCCGTTTGGTGATTCCCATGTTAACTTGTGCACTTCTTTGTGTTGAAAAAGTGTTCCTCCAATGACCAGGTTGTTAATACTGCAGAAGCTTATTAATTTGTCCCCATTCTCATTTACTGTTCCACTGCCGCATTTCCCCATTACTCTTTCGTTATAATTATTGTGTGTTCCAAACTGTCTGGGTTGGTCATACTTTACTGTCTGGGTTGGTCATAATGTACTCTCTGAGTTGATCATACTTTAATGTCTGAGATGCTGTTGCTTCGTCATCTCTGAAGTTTCTGCTGGCTCTTTCTGGGATATATATGAATTAAAAAGCAAATATTCACCAATAAGTAAAGTTTAACACTAGGAGTTTCCTTGATTATATTCAACCAATATTTACTTAGATACTACTTCCCTTACTGACTACTACCTTCACTGGGATCTAGATAGGAAGCAAACAATAATAAGTGTGACTTCTAATCTCAGGCTATGTAGTAATTGCCTATTAAGGTAGATTGGGCTTGGGGTCGACTATCCCATTCTGTTAAAATTTAAGCCACAAAAACTTCAAGCATGTACTTACTTAGTCGTTCCTTTTCTACCTTGAGATAGAGCGCCATACTATCCTATCGGCTGTCTTCCTTCTGGCCTGGTTCCATTCTAGTCCTCGGTCCTTCAGAGATTGTTTAATGTTGTCCTCCCAGTGGACTCTGAGTCGTCCTGGAGGTCTGGATTCGTGGCTCTTAACCTCTCATACCTGCTGTGGTAGCCGATCTTCTCCCATTCTGCAGACATAGCCAAACCATCTTAGTTGGGACTGTTCTACTTGGGTCTGCAGGGGTTGGGTTTTTAAGCCTTGACATATCGTCTGGTTGCGGGCCATGTCTCTTCTTGTTACTTCAACCACCTTTCTCAGATACCTCATTTCTGAGGTTTACAACCATGTTCTGAACAATTCATCAAAATTACAGTTATTCGTAGCAATTTATTTCGCATAAGAAGGTAGCCAACCTCAGGTGTAAGCTCTTAATTTGCTTCCGTGAGCTACATGCCTAAGAGACCAGTATTATTATTCTCTCATCATTTCCCTCAGGAAACCATTGGAACAACATTGGGTAAATCATAGTACCCCTCATCCTATATTTTTGTCTGCTTTTCTATCTCTCGCTCTGTCTCTTTTCTGTATCTCTCCCATGCAACTGTCTCAGTCAGCCACATCCAAATATTTATCAAAAAATCTAACGTAGTGCACTCGCTCGTGCGCACCAGTAATCCCTGAAATCACAACGGTTAACTGAAATCGTTCTCTGACCCCGGCTGGAAATAGCCCAGAATAATGAGACTAACGAGTTACAAGCCGTCCTCGGTCCAAGTCTGCACAAAATTCAATCAGCGAGTCTTGGGTCCTGAAAAGAGATTAAGAGCCTTACGCAATCACTCATAATAGTCATTTATCACTGTGGCTGGCCATTGATCTGACCGACTATTTTTCCCAAGACATAGAGACAAAAGTGACTCAGCACTTGCAAATTTTATTTTTACCATCTATAACTGTAAAATTACTGTGCCGCGTAGACTATTTTTAATAAATTTATCTCCTTCCTTGGTGTCTTATTTACTTTATTTTATTTCTTTCATGTCATCCTTCAATCTTTCTCTCTCAATTTTTGTGTGTCCTTGTTTCATTTCTGTTTTTTTTCCTTCAAAATCTTGTTATCATCATCTTTCCTTTCGCTCCCTACGGAGCATGAAGCCACCATTACAGCTCGCTTATTTACAGGAAACCTGCACAAATCATTCACATGCTCCTGCAGCAGTGGTTTCTGAAGCAATTTGTTTTAAATGATGAGGTTGCCAGCTCCCATGCACAGTCTCGTATTAGTTGTCTTGTACAACATGCATAAGTGTCACGGATTGCCTCCCCCTGCTTTGCAGTAGTGGTCCACTTATGGCCAAAACGTAAGTGTATCTAAAGTAGGTCGTCCAAGGTATCTATCTTCGCGCAAGATTACTCTTGGCAGAGATGTAGATAGAAGGTGAATGGCGCTTCTACCTTAGGGGAGCATTCACAAGATATTCCCAGAAGTCAAGAACAAAAGCTGCTTAGGGCTGAGCAATTAGTAAACTTATTATCTGGTCCGTCGCCTTTTGTGAAGGGTTTAAGCAATGGTTCTGGCCCGTTAAGCTCCCAGTTGGTGTAATCCAACGAATACCCTCTTATATGTAATGGCTCTCTCTCTATATATATGTAATTATTAAATAGTCTTGCTCATACGTTTGCTTTCATACTACTAATGACTGAATAAATAATTATTTGTTTAATTTAAAATAACATTTAAAAAATGTAATAGTCAATTAGTTCAACAAGTTAAAACAAGGATTAAATGGGGGTGAAAGGTAAATTAATTATTTCCTAACAGAGGTTGGGTCAGTGCGATATCAATATCCGCGTTTTGCTGTTGCCTGTGACAAAAAAAAAAAAAATTCCAGATGAGTCCTGCAGCTGTGGTTCATCAATTCTGTGATGACGGAAGCCTTCTCCACACTCTCTTCCACTGTAGGCGGTTAAGGTGGATGCTTTTCCCCTACAATAGCGGCGTGAATACCATAAATCGTCTGATGGCTTGTAACCACGAACTTTAGAAAAATAAAAAGAAACCAATGCATTCTAAGTACATTTGTTCGCCGCAAACTAACAGACCCATTGTCATGCGCTCCACCCACCAATGTTAACCTCTCAGAAGAATTAAATTCCCGAGCACACAATGTAACTCAGGGAATATGATGAAAATTCACCAATATCCTTCTGGGTGTTAACTATGAAATTGCGTCTGGAGTGAGTGAATAATGATTTGCCTGGATTACAATTAAAAAAGCTACATAAATCTCACAAGATAATATGTTACACCTTAGGCACATGTGATGTAATCATCACTCATTACTCATCACTACTCCCATCGGAGTCTGAGGTCGCTCTGCTGTCGGGTTTCCATCACGACTTGTCAGAAACAATCACCAGCTCTTGCAGTAGTGGTTCATGCATATACTATTTTCATATGTTGAGGTTGCCAGCCTTTTATATAACCACTTAGCAAGAAACCTGTAGAATTTACATTAGTAAATAAATTGTATACACTTACCCCAAAATTTAGGGAATACACAATCTCCTTGCACAGATTTAGACTGGACACAGCTCTGTATTAGATGCTTCGAAATCACTTTGGTCTGGAAATTAGAGTTAATTCCTCTGACGGTGTGTGTTCTTCGAAATCCTGGCCTGGGAAAACTTTTGTTACATTCTTCTATGACTTGGTCTGGGAAATTAGAGTTAATTCCTCTGACGGCAGATGTTCTGTGAAATCACCTGGGCCTGGGAAAACTTTTGTTAAATTCCTCTATGACTTGTGATCAAATTCCTAGGATTCCAGTCTTTTTAATTAAAGTCCTGGCCCTTTTAAGTTTCCAGTCTTGAATTAAAATGTGAGTTTACTTGTGAATTACAAAGTTGCCCAATACTCAATCTGTTACTTATAGTTGTGGAATTTCTAAGTCCAACGTCTCCTTTTCTTTCTGGCTTTTAGGAGTCGCTGATATGACTTGTGCGCTGCAGTCTCTCTGTGTGATCTGTGTTTTCATCACACTATATTCTCAGTTCTTAGTGCAAATCACAGATTGCATTTCCGACTAGTATGCCAATAAAGTACATTGTATATTTCAGCTCCTCACAATGAACCAATCCAATCGAATCTCGTTCAGCACTACGTGGGTAGGGTTGTTTCAAATAAAAAAAATACCCTCACGTGTTTCACAATAGTAAAGTTAATATCCACGCGTGACCTCTTACAGTGATGTCATATCGTTGCGTCAGACTTCCGCCAGCATCTTGTACACAACTCATAAACACCATCTGTGAACTCATTTGATGTCCAGATGCTACCTATCACCAATATTGTCTCTCCATACAGATTATCGTGATAATCACACAAAGGGGTGGTCACGTGAAACGATAAACGCATCTACCTCCTGTGTAATCTGCCCACCTCAGACGGCTATTTCAGACGACAGACAATATTGGCTTCTATAGATGTTGATCGGGCGAGACCGTCTTTTCATGATAAGAATTTCGCTCGCTGACCGGTGATAATGACTGGGTATTGTTACGATAATACCCCAGTACTCCTGGCGGAACGTAAATGAGTCTGAGGAGTGGTAAACAAGATAAAGACCGTCCCATGGCAAATACTTCCTTATGGGAGTGGAGTGTTACAGACTTTTCCCCACAAGATTCAGCATAGAGAGTAAATAATGGTGCATAAAATATGCCACATAATAATGACAGGGGAGAGAAAATTAAGAAAATATCACTCGCACGGGAATGTAAGGCAATCCTGCCGGAGTGGACTTGAGATTGCACAACCGTATCGTCACAATAAGGGAGCAGTATTCATTGTCAATTGTATGATGATGTACTATTCGGAGCTCGAGATATAACTAGTAGATTATTTTCAGATTGTGAAGTAGTATTAGAATGGATGGGTGGACACAAGAGTTGTGAGCTGATTTAACTCAAAATAATACGTTGTCAGTGAGAATGGATCCGAGCTTAGCTCAGAAAGACAACTGACTGAACATTATTTTCAACAAGTGAGAACGACGCAATGAAAGGTTTCATAGCAATATAACGCAATCTGTTAAAAGGTGAGTTCTGACACAACAGGACAATCACATGTTTGTCTTAACATATTATTGCATGTTCACCGTGAGCAGGGGCGGATTATCCATTAGGCTGAAGCCTTGGGGCTCGGAGCTCTTGGGGGCCCGTGCACAAGGTAAAAAAAAAAAATTAATGCATAGATTTATGTACAAAAAGAAAATGTTCGCACTTTGCAATCGCATTCATAACGTTCTAAAAAAACAGTAATAACAAAAATATCTTAAAAGATATAAAGCACTCCGGGAAATGCCGTTATTGAAGAGATTATTGAAAGAAAAACAAGAAATTTTTTCAATAAAATGTTTGTGTTGTGTTTACCTTAATAATAATAAAAATAATCCTAGTAAAAATTAAAAAAAAATAATTAATAATATAAGAGATATGCAATGCTTACAAACTAACAAACCAGGCTATTAATAATACTAGTATATATCATCACCATGCTCAGGGGTTTCAAAAAAATATTAAAATTATTGCCTGTTAGGTGAAGTGGGGAACCAAACACCACAAAACCTAGAGACCCTTCGTGACTTAATCCGGCCCTGACCGTGAGAGTCATTGCGCTCCCTGGCAAAGCTCTACAACAACGGTAGAAGAGGTAACGATTAAGACGAAGACGAAAAGAACGATGCAAACAGTGTTTTGAGTGAATAATCGTGCAAACAGTGTTGACAGTGAATATATGCTTCTTTATCACTTGACAGAAGGTTGAAAGGTTAGAGGTTTGATTGGACAATTGGTATTCATTTCGCGTTCAGCTGTCAAAGGAGTCGTTTGTTTGTCAGCATCGAGAATGGGTCTGATGTGTGCGCACGAAGCAGTGTAAAGTTATTTTTTTAATTTAAATTTTGCCTCGTTTTGGCGAGGTGCGCCTTGTTCAACCTAGACACAAGGTCCGTCGGTTACATTAGGGCGCATGTCTAAATGTAACAGACCTTGTGGTCTAAAACCCACAAAAGCCAGCTCTAAACCTCAGAAACGAGGTATCTGAGGAAGGTCATAGAAGTAAAAAGAAGCGACATGGTCTGCAACCAAACGATACGTTATGACCTCAAAACCTAGTCCCTGCAGACCCAAGTGGAGCAGTCCTAATGGCAATGGTTTGGCCATGTCTGAAAAATGGAAGAAGATTGGCTACCATGACAAATATAGGAAACTAAGAGCCATGGATCCAGACCTCCAGGGCGACACAGAATCCGCGGAGATGACAACATTAGACAATCCCCGAAGGACCGAGGACTAGATTTGAACCAGGCCAGGAGAAAGACAGCGAAATATTGTATGGCGTTCTATTTGGCAAACCTTTACACCTCAGGGTAGACGAAGAACGACTAAGTAAGTAAGTAAGTGGTTCGGTGCATGCTAAGTGTAATGTAAAGAAGTCTAGCGTAACTTAGTTATAGAAGAAACAGTTGTTACAAAGTAAAAACTTACTTCAAGTGTATTTTAAAGTGTATCATATAACATGGACATTGTTGTTCCATAGTCTGTTTGAGAAAACTGTTAGAAGATGAACTTTATAATTATATATGATGTTCAAATCATATAAGCATTCTCCCAATATTGTTGTTTTTTTTATTGGTAGTACAGACAGTATATTTTGTTAAGCATTTATGGCCTTGTTTTGGCATGTAGAGACATGATAACGAAGTCTCATATATAGTGTTGAACAGTGGCGTAACTGCAATGTCTTCTTCTTAATCTGTCGCTCTCAAATAACCACATCCATCTATCTTATAAAGCTGACAGTCCGTCTCAGGCTTCTCTCATCACCATATAGTTTCTCCCTCAACTGAGTTGCAGAAGACAACGCTGCCACCCTGCTCATCTCGTAGAACCGACAGTTTTGGATTACGTGTTCTACTGTTTGTTTGTCCTCCCCACGTGTCCTACTGTTTGTTTGTCCTCCCCACGTGTTCTACTGTTTGTTTGTCCTCCCCACGTGTTCTACTGTTTGTTTGTCCTCCCCACATAAGCACATGCCTTCTGTCCGATTTTTTAATTTGTTGTACAGACCGTATCTGAGTTTGCAATAGCCGGTTCTTAGTCTGAACATTATCATTGGGTCTCTTCTTCATTAACTAAAATGTGATGGGCACCCAGGCACAAATTAAGTGCAGCTTTCCTTACATGATGGGCTCAACAACTATGATCTATATATAGTATATCTGTATAAAAAAACTGTAACTGCTTACTTCACCATCATCATCACGTGTGTTGACAAGGTGTGTAGGCTTTCATTAAGATTTTGCCAGGTCGTCCTGTCTTGTGCCATCCGCTCAAGACCTTTCAGTGTCTTCAATGGTTATCCATTACACAAGCTACTTAAGTATGCTAGAATGCACCAGTGAAAGTTCTTTCAATGTAAAAAAAAAAACATCTACGGGAAAGAGCTGTGATGAGCTCTTCTTACACTTGATGGTCACATTGATTTCTCAAAGACAGTCATATCACATGGCATTTAAGCCATCTTTCGTCACCGACCATCTTGTTAATCCCGTCAGTTAAACTCGTTGTTCTGTCATTTGACTCTGTACATCAAGTACGCCCATGCCTGTCGTGTAATACACTAAGAACACACACATTACTTTACAATAAAGGCAGCGAAGAATGGACTGGACGCACCTCTAAAGCCTGACCCAGTACAGTGAAGTCTTTAACATTTCATTCCCCTACGGCTGTATCTGCTATGGAATTACTTTTATTTGTTAATACACGCACTAACAATAACATAATTACAATTAAACGATTATCAAAAAAAACACATACACAAAAGAAGCGTACGATAAGTCTCTGTATTCCTTGCAAAAACGTCACTCAGGCATCAGATATCCGGGAACATGACGTAGACCCACACAGAACTTATTTAAAAAAAACACTCTACGATCACGAATAACCTTTACGCAAATTATACTCGAGACTTAAAACATCACATTCTACACTGGACAGCAGATTTCAAATCACTAGTAACATACACACACACACAGATGTATAAAGATACACACACACACATATATATATATATATATATATATGTGTGTGTGTGTGTATGTGTGGGTGTGGTGTGTGTGTGTATGTGTGTGTGTACACGCAATCATACACGCAACAAAAACAACATTTCCAAAGGGGAACAACTATTTTCATGACCGCCATTAATATTCAAACCCTCATATGCCATTCCATTAATACAACATTGCCCTCAGATTCTCCATAACAGTGTTTCCCGAAGTGGGCTACACGTACTCTCCACAGGAACAGTTAGCCTTCACACTCTACGACATATACAGAGTGAGATTGAGCACCTATGGGTTTGCCTGGAATTTAGTGATCGATTCTTGTTGGACGCCATATTTCCAGTGATTAGTGCACTAGCCTCTCCTGGCAAAGTTACCGGGTTTCAGGATCGAAACCTGGTACGTCACGCTGCAGTATGCCCAGCTGTAAATGGGTACCTGACCCAGCACTTAAGTTAGGAACGCAAAGGCAACGATAAAGAGAAATGCTCACCCACTTCATAAAACTGTACCTAGTATACCACGTGTCTATCACGTCACTCCCTTACGACAGTATCTGCTATGGAAATACTTTTACCTTTATTTTTAAAATTTTCCGTTGTCACTGGGTTTTTTTTAGATCTGACATTCCAATCATGTGACCAGTGAATGTGCATGTCTTCATGGTACATTAGCTCGTTGAGACAGTACGTACGTCACATGATGCATTGAATATCATTGTTGTCGTCTTGTATGCTGACTTTATGCAAAGGGACCGGATGCAAGGATATGTCCATGCTGTATAAAAAGTGAACTAAAAAATGATGATGAAGACAGAAACATAGCTCGATGTTAGATCTAAAGTTGGTTAATAACGTTTATGAACAGACGACGTACGGAAAACTACCGTGACAAGAGAGATGGGTTGTTTCGTCATGAGTTCTGTTGACAGCAGTCTTAGTGTATTAGCAAGAAATCCATCACAAAATTAAGGAGAAAGAACTTTGGTGTGCTCTTTCTGCTTCTATACAATATCATTGAAAAGACAAAACGACATCACTCCTGTTCTACTAACTAACAAGACCAGACAGTGGTAGAGCGGCTCGACGTTTTTAAAACACCTTTGTCACGCAAACCGTGTGACAGCAGCAACTATATCTTTTATTTATTTAGTTATGTATTATGTATTTAGATTATTTCTCACTTTCTGTTCTCTATTGCTTTCCTAAGTTTGTCCCTGACGAAGAATATGTGCTCGTAACGTTGACTGTTTTTTCCCTTTATACCAGTAAAACTTATCACTACGTTTTCGTTACCTTATATGTAGCCGCGGTGTGGTTCTAGGAAAGGTTTGTGATGTGAGAAAGGAAGGTTAGGATTACATTTATGTCCTTAAAGGTTACTAATGTGAGGGTTGTATATGAGGCTGGCAGTCTCATCAAGTAATAGACATGGCTATATCAAAACCGATGCTGCAGATGCATGTATTGTGACGCATTCTTTGTGCAAGAGGGCCACCCACAATAGTGGATCCATGCTCTGTAATGAGAGAAAGTTGAGATTAATGAAAGAATAACTGAATGATAGACAAACACATCACGTGATAACGAGATAGAAGGAAAAATACAACATACAGACATTTGTTTATCCCAAAACAATCCCTACCTTCAGGGTACATTTAATATACATACAGCTAAGATTCTCATTTCTTTGTCTGTTGAGTATGCGATTTGGTTGTCACATATATGTGACAATTTTCTTAGTCATTTTTAATTACCACATACGATACTGTGATCAAAGGTCTGAAAAGTAATTAGTCAAATTACCCTCTATTTATCTTTAATTCACTTCTTCCCCTTCATTTTTGACGGATTGCTCCCTGGCTTCATAGACAATGCATCCAGATAAGTTCGACTACGAAGATTCTCTGAAAGTGAAAGAATAGAAAGGAAGAAGCTAAACACAGGATAATTGGTGCCGTTTTCAGGACTAGAAGCAGGAAGAGCACATACACCATAGTTCTTTCCCGTAATGTTATGAGGGGTTACTGGCTAATTCACTAAAATTGCTTTCAGCAGAACTCAGGACGAACCAGCACAACTCTCTTGTCGCGGTAGTTTTCCGTATGTCGTCTGTTCATAAATGTTATTATCTAACTTTTGATCTGACATGGAGTTATGTTTTTGTCTTCATCCTCATCTTGTGTTTTGGTCCTTATGGAGCATGGAATCACACCAGCACCAATCATTGACATGCTCATCGAGTTGTGGTTTCTGTAGCAATTTGCTTTGCATGATGAGGTCGCTAGCTCCATGTTAAACCATGTAAGCGCCACGTACGACATGCCAAAGAAATTTCCCAAAGTAATAAATCTTTTATCAAATTTTTTTTTTAGGTTAAACGTACGGATATCTTAAATCTTGTCTTATAACCTATTAAAAAAACACACAGCATAAATTACAAATAGGTGTTTAATTACTCCAAATCATTATTTAAGGGTGTACCGACTTGGGTGGCTAAATCGCCAGGCGTGTCAATAATTACTTGAGCAAAATTAAGTATATGCCCCCTTCACTTAAAATTCCTTCAACAACCTCTTAAAACTATTAATTGTGGTCATTTTTGACCTACAGCAATGTATTCTGTATTATAAAGATCCACTGGACTACACATGTTCATGATTGAAATCCATGCGTCTTCTATTAATAGATATGCAATGTAGTTCCCCCCAAGAAGAAAAAAAACAACTGTCATGAAAGGTTCATTGTTCGTTATAGGACGTTCCACTACGAAAATTAGGATACTGCGGTATAACTATGTGGGGCGCGAAATGAGATGTTTGCCTAGAGAGCCAAATATCATATTTGCTAAGGGCGCCATTAAAAAACAAAAAAAAGACCTAGCACCGTCTCTGTAAACAGACGCACAATGAAATTGACTCTAGGGCCAGTTACTTGATGCGATAGACAGCTGTGTATATCATATCACAAGTGCTGGTAAAATCAATAGAACGACATTTTGACATTTATGAATCATAACTCAAATGCTATTCTCTCTCTTCTCTCCCCCCCCCCCCCCTTCCCCACTCCCCGTTTTTCTTTTCTAAGTTAAAGAAAGCCAACGAATAGAATCACTGGTTCTACGGGCGAACGGCCTGAGAATCTTATTTCTTTGGACAACATACCCTGGTCAGCCTCTGATGGGTTATAATTAGAATCTACGGTGTCAGTAATTCATCATCATCATTTCCCATTTCCCTCCCTGCGAAACATACAGCCACTACTGCAGCTGGCCGCCTTGCCGGAAGCCGGCACCAAGTACTCACGTGCTCTAGAAGTGGTGGGTCTCTGAAGCAATTTGTTTGACATGATGAGGTGGCCATCTTTGTGCAATCTTATATTAGTGGCCTGTTATGACATGCCTGGGGAACAGTAGTCCTGTTCTTTATCTGTCCCCCGATAGACCCCCCGGGACAACTCAGGCCATAATTAGAATGTATTGTGTCAATAATTATAAACATATATATATGTGTGTGTGTGTGTGTGTGTGTGTTGCCCTTTTCTTACAGGGTTAGTAATGGTTATTGCACTGGCTTCCTAGCTCAATGGTCCATGGTTCGATCCCCAGTTGAGATGAGATTTTTTAGACCGCGAACGGTTCCGGGGTTGAGCCAGCCTCATGAATTGGGTACCAGAACAAGTCTGGGAAGGTTAAGGCGGCCGGCGTGATGCTGACCACTTCACCCCTAGTGTGCCGATTGTCAAGAGAATACGGGCCTAACACCATATTCCCAATATGCCTCAATAGGCGTGTAACGGGATCCTTTACCTTTTTTTTACACGCTTTTCTTTAACTAGTCTTGTATGTCCCCTTCAAATCTTGCAATCGATTTTTTGATCACTTCCGGATGAGCAATAGCTCTGAAACTTGGCATAGTTGTGTATTCCTGATGACAATACAAAAATCAGTCGTAAAAATAATAAAATGAATAACATTAAAAACAATAATTAAAAAATATAAAAGGAGCTCAACTTTCATTATAATTGTTCTTTTCGTTCCTTACGGAGTTCACTATTTTATATGCAACGTCACCAAGTTATGTGATCTTCACAATTTTGTGTACGACTTCTATGCAACGTCACCAAGATATGTGATCTTGCACACAACGTTGTGTACAACGTCATCAAGTTGATTCTTAATTGAGTCAAAAAGTAAAAATATTGTATATGTTTTAGTGTGTCATAATTTTTCTAACACTAAAAAGAAGAAAATTTTAAATTAAAAAAAAATATTTTAAACACACGCTTTTAATGCACTAAAACTGTGGTGGATTTGATGTTATGAATTGTTGTTATGTAGTATATTTGTATTACATTAAATTAGCTATGAAGGTCCCTGAATTTACCCAATAGTATTGTAAACTTTTCAGGGTACCTTTCCGCTACCACCTCTTTTATCTTATTCAAAATGTATTTATATTATTATAGTAAATGACTTCGTGTAGTGTCTAGGGTTATGAATGTAGAGTGTAATGTACAAAAATCAACAAACATACAAACAAATAGTTTATTATTCACAACAGCACAAGTACTACCACAATAACATACAAACGACACTTTAAAAGGCTATCTTATTTAAGACTGAGGTTGAAATTTGTGTAAATATGATTTTTACAATTTTATTATCCTGATTTTAATTTATTTGGAATCAGAATTGACAATTTAAAAGTGAAATCAAAATAATCATTTACATCAGTCAAATAGCACAATAGATCCTCTGTCC
>JAMPIV010003055.1:0-88833 GCA_024509875.1 Oreohelix idahoensis | reverse complement strand
CAGACTGAGCTGAGAACTAAGGCAGATTTGTGCAACTTTAACGACAAGGATCGTATGATAAGAGACAAAATTGTCTTTACTGTTAACAAAAGGTTACAAGAGAAGCTCTTGAGAGAAGCTGACCTCGATCTAAAGAAAGCCATTCACATATGCAGAGTCTTCGAGCAACTGGAAAAGACATAAGTGAGATGAATAATACAGTACAAAATTCTGAAGCAAGGGTTGAAAAGGTACAGAAAAAATCACTCAACCATAAACCTCCCAAGAGAGACACTGGGCATGCTGCTGGTAAAGCCTATCAAAGTAACACTGACAGTGGGTACTTTGAACCTAGAAAGGAGTGTCATTACTGTGGACAGAAACATCCATTGATTAAGAAAAAGTGTCCTGCATGGGGGAAGTTTTGCTCAAACTGTGGGGGAAGAAACCATTTCAAAGTTAAATGCAAGAAAGTCCACACTGTTCACACAGAGTCGGTGGAAGATTCTGAAGTTTTTCTTGCTTGTGTGAAGTCTAGCAAAGCTTGTACATCTGCACAACTCATTGTCAATGGAAAAATAGTAAAATTTCAGCTAGACACAGCAGCTGATGTGAATACAATCTGTCAACGCTTTGTGATGCAAGAACAACTGTTACCCACTAAACAGAGGCTTGTTATGTGGAATGGTACTGTCACAGAGGTTTTATGATAATTAAATTGCCTACATCCTCTTCTTTTTCTTTCACCCGTATCCTCTATTTATTATCACTCTTTATTTTTTTCCTGTATTTTTCGCATTCGTTCGTTTGCGGAAAATATTTTTATCCCATTCTCACTTTCGCCAGTTTCGTTTCTCATTTTGAAACGCATTTCATTGCTGATTAACTGAGAACGCAGTTATGACGTAACGTGTCAGCCCCTACACGAGACGCACAGTGTTAGAATGCATTCCGTCAGACAGGGGAGCAGACAGCTGTCTACAGTTTCCCCTGGGACAGTGTTTCTTCGGCTAAGTTTCTGGGCCTGAAGTGTGAGAATTCACTCCGTCAGACATGATGAGGAGACATGTGTCTGGTAGTTTGCATCTGACATGTAGTTTCCAAGGTAGATTCTCAGTGTCAGGTGATATGACACTCACGCTCCACGGCCAGTTTTGGCATAAGGTGCGAGAAAGCAAAGTGTCAGTTATGGTTCTCAGGATGAGTTTCTCGGGGAGGTGTGAACACTGCTTCTGCACTGGAGACGGGTTGTCTGAGATTCGCAACTGACACGCGCCCTCTCGGTCAGTAGGTGGCAGTTACGGCATGCGTTTAGGTGTTAAACGTAAGCGTTAAAAACGGAAAGGGGAGAGTACTTTGTTTTGCAAAATTAAACGTTTACCTCTTTGTCTGGTAATAGATATAACCAGAGTTTGAAACTAGATTTTCATTCTTGCTCCTAAATTTTGCAGTAGACAGATCGCTGTGCTAGATCATATATCTGTGTTTTGGCGAAGTCTGAGTTTCTTGGCCATTTTGCCGAGCTCTAGACTACCATTAGATTGCAGTATTCTAGTTCATGGTTTAGTCTGTAGTTCTGTGTGGGGAGGTAAATATTATACATATTATCTAGTATTTTGTGAAGTGTTTAAAGTGTTAAATCGCTTATTTTATTTCACTAGTTAGATTTGGTGCAGAGCGCTTAATTTATATAGTCTGTATTATTTTATAGTGACGAGTTACAGTGGAAAACAGAAAACATACTATGTCTCTGTACTAAACGCCGGCAAAATTTGGGTTACCCAGTATTCACTGAATAAAGAAAAACACATATGAAATATATTACATATTATGTACTCACTATAACTTACATTTTTTTTTTTTTAACTGCAAGCATACCACTTGACTTATCATTTAAACCTTCCTGTGAAATAAGTTATACCTTTGAGAAACATAAACAGTTTTATCTTTTAACCACGGGGGGTTTACAAGTTAACACCTGTCTTACAGTGCGTGTATCTTCATAAATAGACAGAGTACAACTTTCACTAACGTGTTTTATTAAAGACTAACTGTTTTATACTGGGCCTTTGAGCCAGATCAGATTTTCTGCACAAACTCTATGTACAAATTTAGCCGTGGTGGCAGGTAACATATTCACGTCAGTAACATTCCGACGGAGTTTCGACTAGTGGTGTGGTGACCAAATATAGTCCTTTCCTGAAAGTAGACACCGATCTGACATTCCTCAATTCTAGAAACCTAAGCTATTGACACTGTGCTCGTTGTTAATGTTTCGTGCCTGGACAATTTTAATGTGACCTAAGCAGACATCCGAAAAATAAGAACACCCAAGGAGTCGTTCCCGGAAGCAGAGAATTCATCCTGTTTTTTTTTTTGGAACTGGGGATTTCTTGGTCAAAGACTGCCCTTGACGAGTCTGTAGATGAATGTCCTAAAAATTGTATTACCAGAAGTGGCTATCTAAGCTGTGAGTATGAACATGTGCACGTGTGCTCGGCTGAATGAATAAAGTGAATGCAGGACGGAGTGATTTTTTTATTGTTGTAATTGGGCACCCATTTTGCTATCTTAACTTTCTGTATGCAAGTATTGCTAATCATATTTCCCTTAAAATAGAGCAGAGATATCAAGTCTGTCCATACCTTAAGAAGGGGAAATATTAGGCCTAATCCTATGTATCCTTGTTTCCTTGGGGCTATCACTTTCTTCCAACAGGACGGTGGGCATACCTCGAGGGATAAGATCTAACTGTGGGTCTATCATTTCTTGTGCAATTCTTTGATTTTTTTATGACTATGTGTATATGCTTTGTTGTAATTTCTATGTGTTGTGAAGAAATTTTAGATGATAATTAAAATTTCTCTTGAAATTAATCAGCGTGTTGGTCAATGAAGTTGGAAAAGTAGTCAATCAGAACTAAATAATATCGGCCTTCTATAATAAAGATGTCAGTGCCAACTTTCTCCCAGGGTGATAAATCTCTTGAGTGTTGGTTTAAAGGTTCTTTAGTATTCCTTGCCTTCGTTTCTTGACATTCTGGACAACTGTCAGCTATCTGTCGAATCTCAGCCGTCATGCCGATCCAAAACAGACAACTTCTGGTCCGGCGCATCATGCTGTCAAATGCAAGATGAGCAGCGTATAGCTTTTGCTTGATTTCAGGCCTCAGTGCTTTGGGATAAGAATACGCTCTCCTTTAAGTATTATGCCTTGTTCTGTTGTCAGAGTGTCACGAATATCAAAATAAGGCATACGCTCAGCTGGTACATCAGACTTTTTTGTAGGCCACCCATGCAAAATGGTCGACTTCAACCTCTGAAGCACGCTGTCTTTGAGAGTTTCAGCTTTAATCTTTTCCATCATCACATCTGGTATTTCAGGTAATCTTACAGGTGCATCGGCTCCTGCATTGCTCTCTCTATCAGCTAAGGAATCCAATGTGACATTATGAATACAAACTCTGGACAGTGTGTCAGCTATAAGAAGATCGGAACCTTGTACCTATTGGAATTCAAAGTCATATCGATGGCTGCGCATCAATAAATTCTGCAGTCTTCGGGGAATTTGACTCAGAGGTTTCTTAACGATGGCTGCCAAAGGTTTATGGTCGTTGACGACTGTAACTTTCCTTCCATAAGTGTACTGGTCAAAGCGTTCCAAACCATATACAACAGCTAAGAGTTCCTTCTCAATTTGAGCCCAGCGTTGTTCTGTTTCAGTTAGAGCTCTTGAAGCAAACTCTATTGGATGACCATTTTGTAGGAGGACAGCCCCAAGTCCATAGCTGCTACTATCAACTTGAATACACAAAGATTCATCAGGATCATAGTATGCAAGTACTGGAGTAGAAGTAATCAGTTTCTTGATTCTCTTGAAGGCTTGTTCACATTCAGCAGACCAGATAAAGGGAGTATCCTTACGGGTAAGTTCTCTTATTGGATGAAGAACTTCTGAAAGATTGTTGAGAAACTTTGCTAGATACTGTATCATGCCGCAAAATCTGCGAACCTCATGACAGTCCTTAGGAACGGGCATGTTTAGTATTGTCTCAACCTTTTTCTTGTCTGGTTCAATACCTCGAGCAGACAACAGCTATTTGGTTAACCCATTCAGTCGGTTCCTCTACTGGTATTAATATACCTCTGTTCATTAGATTCTGAAGCTCTGACTTTACCTTGCTCTTAAGAGAAAATTGAATTTTTCTGCACGGCAGTGTCTTTGGGCGAATATTAGGATCAGTATGCAACACAGCTTCACCCAGGACACCTAGATGGTTATCAGAGTTATGATCATTATCTAAACTGTCAGTAGCCACCTTAGCAATAAATTTGTGTTGACTGTCACAAACTGTAGATCCTGCAGTGTGCTGTTGCCCAGCAAACATGTGAATCTATTTTTCACAACAGTAAACCTTATATTGTGTTTTGTCCCAGTCTTAGGATTCTCAGCAGTTAATAGAACTTCTCCCAGTGGAGTCATCTTAGTACCTGTCGTAGATTTTTGATAGGGGAATTAAGACTTGGGTTGGTCCCTTCTGAATAGATTTGAATAAGTGATAGTCACAGTGAGAAGTAGTAATAGCAATAGGTTTCCACGAGTGAGATGGTAGAATGTGATTAAGAGGCTGTCTCTGAGATCGAGAAATCTCTCTCTCTCACCTATCTTCTACGACAGCTTTCGAGGAGTCAGACAGTCTAAACACACACACACACACACATATATATATATATATATATATATATATATATATATATATATATATATATATATATATATAACCACTCACGTGCACGCACATATATGATGACAGTTGGACGTACAGACGTGGGAAAACTATAACAAATGATTATATAAATATTCTAGAACGAGCTGACCAACACGCTGATTAATTTCAAGAGAAATTTTAATTATCATCTAAAATTTCTTCACAACACATAGAAATTACAACAAAGCATATACACATAGTCATAAAAAAATCAAGGAATTGCACAAGAAATGATAGACCCACAGTTAGATCTTATCCCTCGAGGTATGCCCACCGTCCTGTTGGAAGAAAGTGATAGCCCCAAGGAAACAAGGATACATAGGATTAGGCCTAATATTTCCCCTTCTTAAGGTATGGACAGACTTGATATCTCTGCTCTATTTTAAGGGAAGTACCCAGTTTTTATTTTATTTAGTTTTTATGTGTCCTATCTAGCCTTCACTTTCTTTCCTTTCCTGACGAAGGCCTTGTGGCCGTAACGTAGACTATTTTCTTTGTCTTTTGTCCTCGTAAGACGAATCACCTTTTTTCGATTTTTTTTCAAACCCACCCAACTTCATTGAAGTAGACTTTCTACCTACAATGACAGCACAATTAGTCATCAGGAAATTGAAGTCTTATTTTGCTCGTTATGGTGTTCCTAAAGTTATTGTATCTGACTCAGGTACTCAATTTACGTCTGCACAGTTCAGATCATTTACTGCTATATGGGGAATACTTCATGTTAAATCAGCACCAGGTCACCATAAAGCCAATGGATTAGCTGAATCTTAAAATTTCTCTTATATTTTTATTTGTATTTGTTTTTTTATTTTCATTGTTTGTTTGTTTGGTTTTTTGTTTTAGTGGGGGGGGGGGGGGGGGGGGGGGAAGAACACACATACATTGACACAATTTTACAGCTTTGATTTACTGTATCTGAACTGAGTTGGGGAGGGGGGGGGGGAAGATACTATATTTAGATATCGGAAATCAGATTTTATTATCTTGAATTCACTACATAGGATCCAAAGATGCAGCAATAGAGAATGGAGTCAGCAACCCATAGCTTGACTGCTTGCGCCAGGGTCAGCGAACCAGAGCTGACCAAGACCCTACTCCACCTCCACGTGGTGGTCCTGGAAACAGGCTGCATCACTGCAGTCTGGCTGAGAGAGTAGGGATCGAAGTAGGAAGGCAAACCCGGTCCCCAAAAATGCTGTGCTGAAGTCGGATGTGTCGGCCGAAAGACGCAGATATCGCAGCTCCGGTGTAAACAGACACAACGCAACCAACGTCCTTTTCAGGACGAACGAGGAAGAAGAATTCACATTATATATCCTAATTGTAACCCATCAAGAGTTGGACATGATAGTTAATAAAACAACAGGTATGGCAACTATCAAAAACAAAGCCAGGAAATATATTCAGCTAATATCAATGGGCAATATTACAATATACACAGATGGATCTAAGGGAGACGATAACAAATTGAGGATAGGAATTTATGTTCCAATGTGGCAAAGTGTGAAAGGGTGTAGTATAACCGATAATACTTCTATTTTCACTACAGAGATTGTTGCAATTCTGAACCATGATGTGATTTCTTTTCACTGTATTATTCCGCAAGAAACTCTGCGCACAAACCTTCCAGAAGAAATTTTGAAGGCAATGGAATTAGTAGTTTAGATTGTAAACCAAATAATGGCAAATAGTCTGAATCACTGGCATTTTTGTGAGTTTCTCCAAGAAGTCAATCATGAGTACTTTGATCTTCTTTTGCATAACAAGGTACGGTGGTTGTCTAGAGGCTAAGCTCTGATGAGGTTTGCTGCTTGTCTTAATGAAGTAAAGATATGGCTGAAAGAGAAGAAACTTGAATATCCTGAGTTATCAAACCCTGATTGGTTACAGAAATTCTACTTCATGCTGGACATGACTTCTCACTTGAACATTTTAAATAAAAAACTCCAAGGAAAGGGCAATACAGCTATTTTGTTCTTGGAAGAAGTGCTTTCATTTGGGCACAAGCTGTCTTTGTTTGCTAGAGACATTGAAACTGGCAAATTATTACACTTCCCAGCATTAAAAGAACATACGCAAACTACTGAAAGTAGCATTGACCTCAAGTTCCTCAAAAAAGTTATTAAGAAAATGACAGTTTCATTTGCTGATCGCTTTCAAGAGTTTAGAAAAGAAAAGGCAACCTTGTCATTTTTGATAAAACCTCTTGAAACAGATATCACCAAACTGAATTTGCCAGCATGCCCTCAAATTGACCAAGCTGATTTTGAACTTGAATTGGTAGATTTAGAGGACAAAGCATTGTGGAGTTCAGTATTTACACATCTAGTCCATTAGCTTGAAAATCTTGAAAAGCAAAAATCAGCTCTGTCACTACAACACACGTGGTCTGAAATAAGTGAGCTCAAAAAACAAGATCAGATCATATCTGAAGTTTGGAATTGTTTACCCGACAGCTATGCTCAGCTGAAGAAATTTGCATATGGGCTTCTTTCAATTTTTGGATCAATAAATTTTTGTGAAAAATTATTTTCCAATATGAATTATATCAAAAGCAAATTAAGAAGCCAATTGAATGACGTGAATCTCCAGCCATGCCTGAAAATGAAAACAACAGATTATTCACCAAATATTGACCAACTTTGCAAGGAAATGATAGGAAACTCTATACAGAGCGATACAACAGGAGGCAATGACTCCCAAGTGTCCCCGCCTCCTGTTGTCCTATGTAGAAAATGAACGCACTCCCCCTTGGTTGCAGCTTTAAAATCCACAATTCTGCCAGCCGGTGGCAATTGTGGACTAGGGACAGACACTGACCCACCAGCGCAAAGCCAACAAGGCTTGAAGCCACTGCAGGCTAGCAACTGAAATCTACTTGCGACCGACACCTCATATAACCTACTGCGCGTGTTGCCTGTAAGCCACCGTCCCTTCACCAATACAACGAAAAACTCAATGTATTGCGGACTTAGAAAAATTTTCCACTTTCCGGATGTTTCCTGTAACGCAGGTGGGGATAGAGTTTACTGTAAATTAATATGAAACAAACATAAAGGTATGTTTTCAGGCACTCGTAAGAAATAAAGAAGTAGAACACTAGACAACAGAAAAACAACAGACATGAGTGGCTTACCCAGGATTTGAACATTGGACCTTTCGTGCGACAACCCCACCTAGCTATGCAAGCGAATCACACTATCCTCCCTGCCATCTACGCATCACTAAAAAATGATGCTTTGATGACAAGTCAATAGTGCGAATCGAAAGACATAACACCGGAAGTCCACCATCGGCAGTACGGCCTATTAATGACGCAATCACTTCTGTTGTTTCCCTATCAGACAGAATAGGCCAGTCCACACAAGACAAAGAGATCTTAATACTGCACTGTGTCTAGTACTGTCGTAAATTTATTTTGAGAGAAAAGAGTCGTAGAAATAGTGGTCCGGTTTAGAGTGGAAAATGATGATGGAAAGCTCAGTGATAGAAAATGTAGATATTAAATAGTTGCTTCACAGCGTGCTGGAGGAGAGTAAAGACAGACTTATTTACGACAAATCGCTTCTCTCAATCTTCTCTTCCGCTCTCCTGGTCAAACAATTATTTGCCAGTTTTCCAGACACGCATCTGCGCGCACACCGATTTGGTGTTTTTCACACACACAGACGATGTAGATACGAACTATATTAAACGAATAGGGGAAAAATTGGGCTTTGGGTATATCCAACACACAGAACTAAATGAGTTTATGTGATTTTATTCACTTTAAACATCAATCACTAACAAATATCAGGTATTACATAAATTATCATAAGTACACAAATGCAAATAACAAGTTTGGGAGGGGTGAAGAAGATTGGTATCGACTAAGCCCTTCCCGCTTATTAGACAAAGATAAACCCAGTCCAGAGATAGATAATATCAGGAACATAGGTACGTTAACCTAACAGT
Source organism: Oreohelix idahoensis (assembly GCA_024509875.1). Classification (NCBI taxonomy): domain Eukaryota; kingdom Metazoa; phylum Mollusca; class Gastropoda; order Stylommatophora; family Oreohelicidae; genus Oreohelix; species Oreohelix idahoensis. Next base: position 80,129 of record JAMPIV010003055.1, on the reverse strand, counting down.
AAAGTTAATTACTCTGAAAGAGGTGTTACAAAGTTAGGTATAGGTGATAGGAAAAACCCTGTTCTTCCCAGCTGTTCTTCCCTTTACTAAGCAAATGGAAAAGAGGGGGGTTTTAAACAGAGTTAACCAATTATTAACTCTCCCTTAAAGGAACAATGCAGGGAATACAGAAAAATTATATTACTAGGCAAGAAAGTTAACAACAGGGTTACAAAAGAAAAAGATTAAATTTCCTGTCATTCATGCACACGCGTGAGGATCCACACTCATGTACTCACACACTTACCGAATGCAGCCTCAGACGATCCATAAAAGTATATAAAAACAGCAAGTATTCTTTTGACATATGAACTGTCTAGTCCTTCGGTGTCCCGCCCCAGATGTTTGCGAGGTTTTTGCTGGTAACAAATATTCTCACTTATCGCAAGACTTGAAGACTAAGAGTTCTCGTGTTTTTATTATATATATAAAAGGAGTCTATGGGATGGCACTAACACAGTTCGGCACAGGGGTGAAAAATGAAGTGGTCTCTTTTAATCCTCCGCTATGGTAAAATTCCTTCAATGCGTGATGATAGTTTTATTAAATCCAATTGAGGAAAAAAAACTAGGCTCAGTCACAGTCAGGAAAATATGTACTCTCTCACAGTAAACAGTAAATATACTATCGCTACTGGCGATGATTACCTCCCAGTTTATCTTACAGGTTTGTAATGATAATTTGATGATTGTTCTTTAAAATGTTCTTGGGTGGGCTTTATTTCATTTAATTATGACAGCTAGGTCGCAAAAGGACCGCCACAAGATTATATTTAAAAGAAATGTTTCTTCAATATGACTGGAAGTTTATAGGATGATTTCTTTATTTCTTTCTTTATTTAGCTGGGACCGCAGGTTACGATCACTCTGTGTGAAAGAAAAAAGACATGTAACATACCGAAAAATCAAGCGCGATAAATTTCCCGTTAAGCCTATAATACACTCAAATATATATATAAAATCCAGGGGAAAATCTATAACAAGATTTCAATAAAGCTAGTGCTTCTGTAAAGGTCTGGCCAGCGAGTGATAACGTGTCTAGTCTTCATGGTCTATTTAGCTAAAATGGAATGTAAGTTGAGTGGGACATGATAAACTTGACAGCTTATTTGATCTCACGAACTTTTGGGGATCTGACCGCCAAATCAAGAGAAGAAACCGCACCCTGGTCTTCGTATCTCCGTTCGCTGCTGCCCGTTTCGGCTTCTGCGATTGACACCGAGACGCGAAATTAGCGACAAGCAACTGCGTCTCGTATCAGGGACCACTACTGTCTTTGATAACGCCGATAGTCTCCCCTAAAATCCCTCGGTCTGTCTCTTTGATCGTGGTCGCTGTATCTGTTTGATTCTGGCGACGCTTCCCACTGGCCAAGTTAATGAAAATAACTGCCTATGATTGTTCGAGAGATGTTAGTGGGCGTGATTTAATCTCTCCTTAAATCAATGCGATGACCAGAATCAACGATAGGTAAACTTTCCGCATATCAATCAGCAAACGTGTTTGCCTTCTGTGTGGAACAGTTGCATAGCTAATGAATCCACGTGAAAGAAGTCCCGTTATACAAGATTTACACCAAAGTTCAGGGTCAGCCGAGTTCGTCCATCACAATCGTCCCCTCTTTTGAGACGTGAAAACGTGTTTTCATGTTTGATTTATGACGATGAAGCTGCCCTGATCGGTAACTTTTGGATGATTGGTATCTTCACCTTCCTCCTCTTCCTCTGTAGTCCAGTTTCTACTCAGGAAATCAGCCCCGACATTCTGTCTTCCCGGAATATATTCCACTTTGAAAGAATAAACGCTTAAAAGGAGGGCCCAACGCATGATCCTAGCGTTAAATTCTTTATTGGCACCAAGAAATACTAACGGAGCGTGGTCTGTTTGCACCGTGAACGATGTACCATAAAGAAACTCATGATGGCGTCTGATACCGTCAATCAGAGCAAGACATTCCCTTTCAACTACGCTGTAGTTCCGTTCCGCTTTATTTAATTTCCGACTGCCATAGGCAACTGGAAATAGCATGTTCAGGTCACTGTCATCGGCTTGAAGCAGTGTTGACCCGATGCCCTGACCTGACGCGTCGACTCTCAGTACAAAAGGTTTCTTGAGGTCAGGCAACCTCAAAATGGGGTATGCAGACAACTGTCCTTTCAAAGTGCTATATGCGTATTCGCACTTTTGATCCCATATGACCTTATCAGGACAACCTTTCTTTGTGAAGTCAGTCAGAGGTGCCGTCAGTCCGTTGAAGTTCTGGATGTACTTCTGATAGTATGCACATAGCGATATGAAGGAACGTACGTCTTTCTTCGTTCGGGGTCTTTTTGCTGCCACTATTTTCTCCGCGTTCTTCTTAATAGGCCAACTGCATCCGTGAGAAATAGTGTGCCCCAGGAAGTCTAACTGTTCAAACCCGATGAAACATTTGCTAGGTCTGGCTGTGAGACCCGTTTCCTGTAGTCTCCTGAGGAGCATAGCAACCGTAGCAATATGTTCTTCATAGGTTTCCGATGCAATTAAGATGTCATCCATGAAATTATGGATATGGGGACTTTGCAAAGGTTGTAGAAGCTTCCTCATCATCCTGGTGAACACTCCTGGTGCATTATGCAAACCGAACGGCATCACGTTAAATGTGTAATGTCCTTCACTAGTGCTGAAAGCTAACAAAGGTTTAATTTCCTCCTTGACTGGTATTTGATAATAACCTTTGCTGAGGTCAATCTTGGAGATCTTTGCTTTGCTAAGCTTGGTGAACAACTCAGAAACAGTTTGGAGAGGTTCGGGCTGGAATTCCGTTACCGCGTTTAGCAACCTGTAATCAATGCACACTGCCATCAATGGTACCTATACCTTGTAGCGGTATGGCAGCTTGTGTACCCTGACAATCCCCACAGCTATGCCAGTGGGAGTTTTACTCCTGGTAGGTTCAACCATGCTGGACTGGTCTGCGTGGGTAGGGGTCAGACAAAAGCTGGTACCCTGGTCCTCCAGGTTGGGGGTTTTAGCACAGGGCTGACACCCCTGTCTGTGTAAAAAATCACACACGTTACGGAAACAGCAATAAATGGAAATACTTTGATGCGGGACGAACATCCGGAGTCTCAGGTTCGTATGACTGACAGTGGTGAAAGCCGAAAGGAAGCCACTGGCATGAAAACGGATGCCCAGACCGCAAAACACGAAACCAGAATTGGTTGTTGGAATGTCAGAACTATGAACGAGGCAGGAAAGCTGAGACAGCTTACAGCAGAGATGAGGAACTACAAACTACATATCCTGGGAATAAGCGAGAGCAGATGGACAGGGATGGGGAGAATAAAAACAGCTACAGGGGAAACAGTACTTTATTCTGGTAGAGAGGACGGTCAGCACAACGAAGGTGTAGCCATTATCCTTAAGAAAGGAATGGAAAGATCTCTACTGGAATGGAAACCCATTAACAACAGACTAATAAGAGCAAGACTGAGAGGGAGATTCACCAACACCACAATTATACAATGTTATTGATGCGTGATGCCATATGATGATGGATGGCATCCGCATGTCTGGTTTTGTGTAGTGTGTAGATGTGTTCAGTCAAAACAATGTTCATGCAACAATAACAGGGCAATCCACATAGGACGTCAGTAAACTCACGACGTATAAAGTCAATGAGTCTTGAAACAGCCGTTGACGTTTTTCTTCATTATTTATTGTGGACGCCACAGTGACAAAATGGTTACGCAAATGTGTAGGCACATCAAACAGTCATTATCACAGCAACATTCAATACAGCAATAAACGGTAGACAGCATTACAATGATGAGTCAGATGCATGTTATATTTCAAAGTGCTGTAAATGTAGTCAGATGAACAACTCCATCCTTTCTATAACAGCCAGGAGATAACCAGATGTATGAGATCAGTTCACTCTCCTTAGTTTGACTTCAGCAAGACAGACACGTCTGCCGAAGTATAAATAATGTCCTCAAGAATATCCTCTAGATAATAAAGGTTTTCTAAACCTAGTTCATTTAACAAAGTAGCAAGTAATGGTCCTTGGTACCTGCATCAACCGATGCAGTACAATGCAGCGACATGTGAGCTGGGAAAAAACATCTCGTGACGACGACTTTCGCAGACAGGCTATGAATCGAAATCGCTCACGACCCAAAATCAATGGAGTTAATGAAAATGTTAATTTACCTTGCTTTCAAGAAATACGGAAATATCACGCCTCCCGGCATGTGCAAATACACTAGAGGTATTATCCCGAATAAACGAAATATCCATAAGAGGACTACACATCCCTGACAGAACAAAAATAGCGGAGATCCCCTCTTCAACGAGGCATCTCTTTCGCCATTCCAAATCGCTCACTCCCACTAGTGGTGGGCGGAAACCGATCGACCAAACAACAAGACAAGTCATGCGCAGTCCAGCGCAAAAATGACCACAGCTCAAAAGTTAACTGCATTCGATACTAACGCGAGAAGACAAAAGCTTACCGAGAAAAGTGACTATAGATTTCAAGCAGTTGTTGCCCTTGCGTTATAAAACAGATATTGAAATAAAACGATGTTGCGAGAATTTATCACGCAACATATCACCACCTCCTCCCGATAAAAAAAAATGTGGAACATATTTTTTTTTCAATATCAAAGAGCAAGCGATAAGCGGCTCAAAACGCACGAATTATGCGCTGATAATTAATTAAATTGCCAAACAATAGGCTAATTATAGAGTGTCTGGTGAGGATATACCTCAACAGAAAAATAAATATGTCTCAAAAAATATTCACATCGGGGAGGTGTCACCAACACACATCACGTTAGCATGTAAACACAATATACGTATGCAAGTTACTATAATCATCATTAAACAGCATACTCTAATATTGTCTTTAAAAATGGATGTACAAATCTGATAGGAAAATTTAAATAGTACATTCTTTGACATGTAATGACATAAGTACATAGCAAAGTTAAACTACATGACGATCCAGGACATATGCTCTGGTATTCCGAGGGTAAGTACACAATCTAGAACTCGTAAGGTAAGTCCTCAGCTCAACAATGACATTCTGAGAAAGTACAAGCAATATAATGCTAATTAATAACTAATATGCTTCATAAGGTACAATACATTATTAATAATTGTGGCTGTTTAGTAAACTAACGGCCCTTATATTAACTACTCAGTCCTCCTCTATCATTTTAAAAAAAACGAACAGAAGAAGATGACAACAAAGCACGATAGTGTGTACATATAGAGTAAGTACAGATGTGCTAATCTATTGTAGAAATATAGGTGTGTTATGACTCTGTAATATATAGAAATATAGGACAGAAGTATTAGTTGGAGTCATGTGGGCATCTAGACAAAATGTCAGCCATCACATTATCCGCACCACGGATAGCTCGTACCGTGAAGTGAAAAGGTTGAAGAGCTATAGCATATCGAGTGGATCTCGAACTCTTCAAATTCTTAGTCTGAATAGCTGTAAGAGCTTTCTGATCAGTCTCTAGAATGAAATGTGCGCCCAGGAGGAATCTTTGTAGCTTTAGAATTGACCAAACCATCGCTAACAACTCACGGTCTAAAACCGAGTAGTTCCTCTCTGCCGCATTTAGTTTTCTAGAAATGTACATAACAGGATGCAGAGTATTTGCATATTCTTGCATCAGTGCTGCTCCAATCCCAGTGGATGAAGCATCACTCCGAAGAACAAAAGTCCTATCAAGAGTAGGTAATCTTAAGATGGGAGGAGAAGAAAATATATTCTTGATTTGGTCTAGTGAAGATTGGCATTCTTCAGACCAACGGACCAGATTAGGCGAACCTTTCTTCAACAATGTTGAGAGAGGTGCCATGATCGAAGATAAATTTGGAATAAATCTCCCATAAAATTGAATTAAACCTAAGAGACTCCTAACTTGTTTCTTTCGTTTTAGGAACAGAGATGTTCAGTATTTTGGAAGTATTGTGGTCTTCTGTCTTCAAGAGACCATGACCAACACGATGACCCAGGAAAGAGATTTCACCAAAACCAACAAAAGCTTTAGAAGGTTTTGCTGTCAAATTATTCTCACGTAGAGTGGACAGTAAGTCATATAACCCTAAATAGTGATCTTCCCAGGTATCACTGAAGAGACAGATGTCATCTAAGTATGCGATGACATCCGAACGATGTGACAGAATTCGACGCATCATGCGAACGAAAGTGGCAGGGGCGTTCATGAGACCAAAAGGCATAACATTCCATTGAAATAGACCCCTAGGTGTAGAAAAAGCAGTAAGAGGTTTGGCATGCTCTGCTAAAGGCACTTGCCAATAACCTTTAGACAAGTCAAGTTTAGTGAAGAATCTAGAATTAGAAAGTCTAATCAGTAGATCTTCTAACAAAGGCATCGGTTCAGCGTCGAACTTTGTGACCTGATTCAATTTGCGATAATCAACGCAAATTCGTATGTTCTTATCCTTCTTCCGGACAATAACCATGGAAGAAGAATATGGTGAAGTCGATGGTTCAATTATATTTAATTGAATCATTTCATCCAATTCCTTTTCCACTTGCGACTGAAAGTGTATAGGAATAGGATACGGCCTAACCCTAATTGGATTATTGTCGGTAAGAATTATGTCATGTTCTATGACATCTGTGTGTCCAGGAATGTCAGTGAGAACATCCTGAAATGTTTGTAACATCGACGAGACTTGTCGATGTTCGTCACCAGAAAGATTAGGAGAAACAGAAACGTTTTTTCCAAGATTCCGTAGAATGTAATGGAACCACTGGAAGGGGAAGGTTGACATCAGAGAAGGTAGCTTTCCTCATCCTGAATGACAGACAGGGATGAATAATGACCGTGAGGTGCAGGAGCATCATCCGTTGCCTGGAAAATAGGCAGCAAATAGTCCGGACGTTCGTGAAATTCCGAAAGCATGTTTATGTGGAAAGTTTTATGCTTTCCATCAATATCGACCACATAGTCAACATCGGAAATCCGAGAGACTATTGCATACGGACCTTTCCATGCAATAAGAAGTCTATTTTCCCTACTGGGGGAGTAGGACGAATGCTTTGTCACCTGGACAAAGTTGTCGTAGACATCTATTCTTGTTAGCAAACTGCCTTGCCTTCTCTTTAGCAATTTCTGATGAAGCAGTTGCTAGCTTACATGCCTCAATGATCTTTTGTCTAAGAGCAATGACATACTCATATGAGGATTGAGTTTCATCGCTAATATCATCGGCAGTGATGAGATCGTGTAATAAAGACATAGGGCCGCGTGGACGCGCGCCAAAGACAAGTTCGAAGGGAGAAAATCCTGTGTGTTCATTAGGGACTTCTCTATAGGCAAAGAGAGCCGCGGGTAAAACCCTGTCCCAATCTTGAGGATGATCTTCAGTTATCTTACCAAGCAAAGTCTTGAGCGTTCTATTCAGACGCTCAACTAACCCATTAGACATAGGATGGTAGATACTACTGAGAGATCGTTCAATATGTAAGGTAGACATTACCTGTGGACATAGTGTCAGATATGAGTTGAGTGCCATGGTCTGACAATATTTCTCTGGGGAACCCCAAGCGAGAAAATATCAACCAAAGAGCATCTGCGATATCTGTAGTAGATATGCTCTTAAGAGGAATAGCCTCTGGCCAACGTGTGCACATATCGACACATGTAAGGATAAACTGATGTCCTCTGGCCGACTTGACCTTAAAAGGGCCAATAATATCTATGGCCATTTTCTGAAACGGCCGAATAGGAATGTCAGCAGCCTGGATAGGCGCAGCATGTCGTGGTCCTCTAGATTTGACCTCCTGACATACCTTGCATGATCGGCAGTAAATACGAATGTCCTTATTGACAAAAGGCCAAAAGAAAGCCGCAAGGACTCTCGACTTCGTACGGGCAAAACCCATATGTCCAGCACATTGCGAGTCATGAGCATGTTGTAATATTTGGACTCTCATGCTCTTGGGAACAAGAATTTGCGAATGTGCCGACGTAGTCGAATCTTGTACCATACGTACAAGTACGCCGTTTCTCATTGCAATCCAAGATTTTCTATTTGTATCCTGATTCGGATCACCTTTCTTCGCAAGAACGAAGAATTTTTTTAAAGAAGGATCTTCTTCTTGCAATTTTATGAAAGAGTCACGAGTAATTACTAAGTGACTATCTTGGCTATCAACTTCATTATCACTATTCAGTGAAGTTTCGGGTGTTTGTAGAGCTTGTGCTCTTGTAACTACTGCATTTGTAGCTTGCATGTTATTATCTTCCCAAGCAGCAATCTGCTGTGGGGTACACTCCCTAACTCCGTGAATACGACCAATAATAAGTTCCGCAATAGGATTAGGTAAGAGACAAGCATGCACATCTCCAGTAAAGAAAGGAGTGGCAATGCGAATTACAGCAGTAGGATATTTTTCTAGAGTGCCGCCAAATGTGACACATTTAATAACCCTTCCTGTAGCACAAGATGGATCTACAAGCGATTGTCTAACACCAATAGTGGTGCATCCGGAATCGAAAAGTAGTGAGACCGGAGTATCATTAACAAGACCCTTATGTAGAATTAAAGAACCCCTCCCGTCATGCGCAACAGCAGCAGGAAGAGCGGGAAGTGGGTGACCACAACTCAAAGTAGTTATGGTACCCGGTTCGAATAAAGTACTGCATTGGGGGCATTTGTTTGCTCTCTCAAAGTCAAAAGCAGAACTAGTGACAGCGTCAAAGTTTTTACTATCAACAACATGATTACAGGCTCCCTCAGTTTCCTGTTGTACAGCATTAGCCTGCTGATATCTCTTTTTTTTGTGTTGAGATCTACCCCGACTATTATTACCTCTGAAGTTATCAGAGTTATTATTATCTCTGCAGTTATTATTGTCTCTATTGTAATTGTTATACTGGTTCGAATTCCAGTTTCCACGATTACTATCATGTTCACATTGATGCGAACATCTATTTGTTTGGTTCTGAGGTCTTCGGCAGGAATAACCTCTATTACCATATCCTCTTTTGAAATGCTTATAATTATTAGGGTGATAGTAACGACCACTATCAGGTTGTCTCCAATTCTTCGAAGAAGAATCACCATGAAATTGGTTTCCATGATTTTGACAGAAATTACCGCTGCCCTTTCTATCAAAATTTTGTTGGGATCTACGAGCAAAGTTTTGACCATACGGAGCTGCCGAAGCAACTGGTAAACCTTCTTTCACCTTAGAGTTACCCATGGTTATGTGTGGGTGCGCAGTTACGTATTGGCAACAGAAATCTTCCATTTCTTTTATTGTTTTAGGTTTACGTTCATGAAGGAAAGCAAGGAAAGCCTCATTGACAGACGACATGACTTTGTCTCTAAGTATTAAGTCCATAAGTCCTTCATAAGTTTTTTCCGTCTTAGATAGTTCAACCCATCGTGAGAAAGTAATGCGTATTCTTGCAAAAAACTCGGAGAATTCAACTCCATTTTCAGGTAACATGTTTTTAAATTGTAGACGATAGCCGTCTTCGTTAAGCTGATATTTCTTTAACAAAGCGGCCCTGACAACCTCATAATTGCTCTTGTCAGGTTCATCCACCATATTTAATATACTTAGAGCTTTACCTGTCAGTATCCCTGATAACTGATAAACATATTTTGCTTTGTCTATGTTATGAGCTGTACATGCTTGTTCAAATCTGTCCAGATAGAACATTATGTCATCACTGGAAGGACTAAATGTTGGTAACTTAATCTTAAAAGTATCATTATTAGCCTTCCCAGAAGATGAACCCTTGTTTGAATCATTACCATTACTCATGCTCGTCAATTTCAATTTCTCCAACTCTAAAGCTAAGAGTTTTTCTTCATGTTCCATTTTTGCTTTCCTCTCATCAGACTCTCTTTGTAACTTCCTTTCTTCAGCTTGAGCCTGCATTTGAAGTCTTTCATTTTCAGCTTCTTTTTCAAGTCTTTTATTCTTTTTCAAGTCTTTCATTTTCAGCTTCTTTTTCAAGTCTTTTATTTTCAGCCTCTTTTTCAAGTCTTTTATTCTCAGCCTCTTTTTGAAGTCTTTCAGCTTCTAGCTGTAGCTTTCTTTCCTCAGCTTCTGATTCCCTTTTTTGTTTTTCCATTTCCATTTGGAATCTCTTTTCATCCACCTGCATCTGCAGTTTCTTTTGTTCAGCTTCCATATGCAGTTTCTTTTGTTCAGCTTCCATTGCTTTATCATATCGAGCAGTTGCAAATTCTTCTAACTTATCACCAGTCTTCCCAAGCAATTTACCCTGCTCAATAAAGTGCTCAAATGTAGACATGTTGTCTAACATATGAGTCCAAAACCTGAAATAATTAACTAATTTATTTCAAACCTAAGTGTAACAAGTCTTAATTAAGCACTTGTATATTCACATCACATTATATTATCCCAGTCTCTGTGGGAAACAAGTCTCCAATCAAAGAACTTGTATATGAAATATCAGCACTCAAATCTTGATCATAAGTGCACTTCTCATTCAATAGTGCACGACACTATTCATCATTCATTTATCATCAGTATAGTAGTAACAGTGCATTAGCATAGCCCATTAACTAATTACTATAACTGTAAACAATGACTATGTAAACACATGCAGAATGTAAACATTGAAAATGTAAACAATACAAACAATGTAAACAATAACAATGTAAACAATAACAAAGATCAGCAACAATACAAAAACTTTCGCAGAAATCAACTAAAAATAAAGCAGAAATTAATGAAATATCACAAAAAATGTGACGATATCTGCGATAGAATTAAACAAAAATACATGACACCACAGTGTATAAACAAAAATGTTGTATGAAACTAAATTATAGACAAGAGTAGGCTAACAAATACAAACAAATCACAACAAAACTAAAGAATGTGAAATAATAACGAAAACAATATTAAAACATGTCATCACAGCTAACATAAATAGCAACAGAAGTCGCTTAGCAAATTCCAGTATCGGAAATTTGCAAACCCTACAGAAAACGCTCACAATAGACGACCTCTATGACGTGGCATAATCTAACGGAGACACCACCCAACCGAGAACCCGCTGAAATATAAACATATAAATATACAAATAACATATAGACATATAATATATAGAATGAGATGATACACAGAAGACTCAGCAGAAGTATAAGGGCACAGTTTACATACAAACAGGCCACTTAACTTAAAGGCTTCCAATCGTAGAACAGCAGAAAAACGGATGTCAATCAACGTCCTAAAGAGCGAAGCTCCAACGATGATGGCACATCTGAACTGCTTCCACTGCTAACACGATGGTACAAGAGCTTCTGAAATACTGTGTGTTGAGTTGTTTCGGCACTTGACCTTCTAATCCAAAAGTAAGTTGATGGAAATCGGTACTTGGCCTTCTTCAGAAAACAACCCGTTTCAACCGGCACTTGACCTTCTCAAAAAACGACAGCACTGGAACCTTGACAGCAGCAACTTGCTTGACTTGCGTAAAAGATAACAGCAGTCCGAGTTATCCGGCAACATGTAACAACGCCGGGTACTGTCAAATTCTTGTTTCCGTCAAAAGGTTGAAATTTTGACTTTTTACCGGGCAACGCCGAGTACTTTGAAAATTTTGAAGATGTTGACTGTATTGAAGAATGTTAATTTCTTGAAGGATGCTGATGAATTCTTGTTGAAAATGAAGTGGGTAAGGGACCCCGTGTTTGCTAGTACCAGAATCAAACCAGCTTATGGCCACCAAATGATGCGTGATGCCATATGATGATGGATGGCATCCGCATGTCTGGTTTTGTGTAGTGTGTAGATGTGTTCAGTCAAAACAATGTTCATGCAACAATAACAGGGCAATCCACATAGGACGTCAGTAAACTCACGACGTATAAAGTCAATGAGTCTTGAAACAGCCGTTGACGTTTTTCTTCATTATTTATTGTGGACGCCACAGTGACAAAATGGTTACGCAAATGTGTAGGCACATCAAACAGTCATTATCACAGCAACATTCAATACAGCAATAAACGGTAGACAGCATTACAATGATGAGTCAGATGCATGTTATATTTCATAGTGCTGTAAATGTAGTCAGGTGGAAAAACTCCATCCTTTTCTATAACAGCCAGGAGATAACCAGATGTATGAGATCAGTTCACTCTCCTTAGTTTGACTTCAGCAAGACAGACACGTCTGCCGAAGTATAAATAATGTCCTCAAAAAATATCCTCTAGATAATAAAGGTTTTCTAAACCTAGTTCATTTAACAAAGTAGCAAGTAATGGTCCTTGGTACATGCATCAACCGATGCAGTACAATGCAGCGACATGTGAGCTGGGAAAGAACATCTCGTGACGACGACTTTCGGAGACAGGCTATGAATCGAAATCGCTCACGACCCAAAATCATAGAGTTAATGAAAATGTTAATTTACCTTGCTTTCAAGAAATACAGAAATATCACGCCTCCCGGCATGTGCAAATACACTAGAGGTATTATCCCGAATAAACGAAATATCCATAAGAGGACTACACATCCCTGACAGAACAAGTCAAACAGAAAAGATACAACATCACGAAACTTAAAGACCCCCTCACCAGAAAAGCGTTTGTGGTCGACGTAAAGAGACGATATCTGATTACCAAAAGCCAGGAAAGAACAGAGACCGACGATGTGGACCAGAAATTCAACACCATCTCAACAATATATAAAGAAAGCAGCAAGTCATGCTTGGGATTCCAGGAAAGAAAGAGCCAAGACTGGATAACACCAGAAACGCTAAACACCATAGCGAAGAGAAAGGAAATGAAAAGGAAGAAAACAGAAGCTAAGTCTCCCAGGTTAAAGGCAATATATAGTGAACAGTACAGTCAGCTGGACAAGGACGTAAAACGTCAAACCCGTGCTAACAAAAGGACATTTCTGGATGACCTTGCAAGACAGGCAGAAGAGGCAGCACTGAGAAATGAACAAAGCACAGTTTATAAAATAACTAAAGCTATCAGTGGAAAACGGGGCGCAAACAACATAACGTTAGTAAGAGACAAGCAATGAAATCTCATCACCACAGCACAGGGGCAGGAAACAAGGTGGGCAGAGCACTTCAGAGAAACACTGAATAAGGAACCACCAGAGACTCAGCTGAATGTTCCTGAGGCTGAAAGTGACTTAGACGTAAATACAGACATTCCACGAAAAGAAGAAATTATCACAGCTATCAAAGGGCTAAAAAATGGAAAAGCGCCTGGTCACGACAATCTGAATGCTGAGCTATTCAAGACAGACCCTGAACTAGCAGCAGAACTATTAGAACCACTATTTGCACAAGTCTGGGAAACTGAGACAACACCAACAGAGTGGAGTAAAGGAACAATTGTCAAATTGCCCAAGAAGGGCGACCTTGCAGACTGCAACAACTGGAGAGGAATTACCCTCCTCTCAGTTCCCAGCAAAATACTAGGCAGGATAATCATCCAGAGAATTTCAAAAGCAGTTGACCATAAACTGAGGAAAGAACAAGCGGGCTTCAGAAAGAACAGAAGATGTGCAGATCATATATTTGCCCTCAGGAACATTATAGAGCAGTGCTCAGAATGGCAGAGACAGCTGTACATTAACTTTGTTGATTTTGAAAAGGCTTTCGACAGCATACACAGGGACAGCCTATGGAAAATTCTGAGGGCTTATGGAATTCCCAGCCGCATTGTTTCCATTATAAAAAGCCTCTATTCTAACTTTACGTGCAGTGTTGGATCGAGTAATGTAACTTTCGAAGTGAAAACAGGAGTACGACAGGGATGCCCCTTATCAACAACATTATTTCTGACAGTCATAGATTGGGTGATGCGCCAGACAACAGAGGGCAGTCCAAGGGGAATTAGATGGACAACGTTTTCTACACTGGAAGATTTGGAATATGCAGATGACATTGCACTGCTCGCGCATTCACACCAACACATTCAAGACAAAACTGATAGACTGAATAAGTATGGCCAGCAGGTTGGCCTGAACATCAATCTGAAGAAGACAGAGGTCATGACACTAAATGTGGGCAATCCTGAGCCAATAACAGTAAGGAACCAGAAGTTAGAACAGACAGACACATTTACTTACCTAGGAAGCATAGTAACACCTGACGGCGGACAAGCAAGGACATTAACAACAGAATGAATAAAGCGAGAACAGCCTTTGCTATTCTCAACAACATTTGGAAGTCTTCCCAGTACAGCACAAACACCAAATTAAGACTGTATGAGAGCTGCGTACTTTCTGTGCTTCTCTATGGTGCGGAATGTTGGAGAGTAACAGAGAAGGAAATGTCGAAACTGTCCTCCTTCCACACAATCTGCCTAAGGAAAATTCTCCGAATCTTTTGGCCAAACACCATCAGCAACCAAGAACTACTTATTCGGAGTAACCAGGAGGACATGCACACCATCATAGCTGGCAGACGCTGGAGTTGGGTTGGCCATTTCCTCAGAAGGGACCCTGATACCATCGCAAGAACAGCTATGCTATGGACCCCCGAGGGAAAGCGAAAGAGAGGCCGACCAAAAACAACTTGGCGGAGAACTGTGGAAGCTGAGATGCAAAGAATGAACCACAGTTGGGGCACTGTACGAAGGATGGCCGCCGACCGAGCAAAGTGGAATCAATTTGTTGCTGCCCTACAAGACGCCACCAGGCGTGATGGCCGCTGACTGCTTTGACGGTTGGCGGTTATGGATCAAAGAAAGAAGAAGAAGAAGAATCAATGCACAGCCGAACTTCCTTATTGGGCTTCTGCAACAGCACTACACTCGAGCTGTAAGGAGATGTAGACTCACTGATAATTCCTGCCTGACGCAGCTTGTCTATTTCTCCGCGAAGTGCATCAGCTTTAGCGTACGGGATAGCGTAAACTCTGGTTTGAACAGGGGTCTCATTTGTTAATTTCATATCAAATTCAATGAGATTTGTTCGACCAGGTACATCCGTTAAGACTGCACTGTACTGTTTTAGTAGCGCCCTGGTTTATGTTTGTTGTTCTGGTGAGAGATTGTCGCCGAACTTGACATCTTTAAAGGATTCTGTGGGTTGCAGTGGATACACCATGCAACCATCATCATCTTCCTCGTCTTCCGTTGCTATGGCGACAGCCAGGAGATGCTCGGAGGATGGCATCGGTCTTTCCAAATATTTCTTTAGCAGATTTATGTGGAAGACCTTCTCCTTTCCTTTGATGGAGATCTTGTAGTTGGTACGTGAGATCTTTTTAAGGACGGTAAACGGTCCTTGCCATCCGATGCGAAGTTTATTGCTTCCGGTTGGAAGTAGCAATAGGACTTTCTCCCCTGGTTGTAGTTCTCTCTCTTTTGCAGCTTTGTTGTATCTTTTAGTAATTTTAGCGCGGGCTTTCTTAAGGTTGGTAGTAGCTAGATCCCATCCTAGCTTTAGCCTTTCCTTAAGCTCAGATACATACTTGCTTGCAGAGACGACTGTCTCGTCAGCCTTCTGGTCTGTCAGGGACCGAAGTAAGGCTTCTAGTGGCCCCTTAATAGGTCTGCCAAATAAAAGTGTAGCTGGCGCAAAACCCGTAGACGCTTGGGGTACCTCTCGGTAGGCGAATAAGGCAGCCGATATATATTGGTCCCAGTCTTCCGGTTTCTCCTGACCCAGCTTACGTAACATCATGGTGAGGGTACCGTTAAAACGTTCCACGAGCCCATTTCCGGCCGGATGGTAGGGACTTGTGTGGATATGTTTGGCACTCAAGATCTTAAAGATCTCCTCCATTAACAGGCTACGGAATTGGGATCCATTGTCCGTCAAAACTTGTTGAGGGAATCCCAACCGTGTAAAAATTTGCACAAGGGCTTCTGCGACATGCTTGGAATTAGTGCATGGTAGCGGTACGGCTTCGGCCCACATAGTGCAAGTGTCAACTAAGGTCAGGATGAACCTGTTCCTTCTTTTGGTCTTTTCCAGAGGACCAATAATGTCGACAGCAACCCGTTCAAATGGAGTCCCTACTATTGGCATTTGCCCCATAGGTACTGGGGGTGTCAAGTGCTTGGGTGCTACCCGTTGGCACTGGGCGCAGGATTTCACATACCTGACAATGTCAGAGTTCATTCCTGGCCACCAATAGTGGTTTTTTATTCGCTGAATAGTGGCGTTTTGTCCCATATGTCCGCTAAAGGGAAGCGAGTGCCCCATTTCTAAGATCTGGTTTCTGTACTGCATCGGTACTAGAAGCTGGTTATTCCCCGTGTCCGGGTTGCCCGTTCTACGATACAATACACCATCCTTAGAAAAGATGTCTCCGTTGTGTCTGGGGTCCTTAGCCATGGGCAGTTTTTTAAAGCAGGGCGCCAGAGTAGGGTCCTTTTGTTGCGCCTCCTTCAGTTCATTCGGCAACAAGTTTGGCGCAGGCGCCCTCTCTTTCTTGGCTTGCCCTCTTGTGGTTATCGCTGCCACAATCGGCTCCTTAGGTCTCCCAATGAACACATATCTACATCCCAGGATAACTGGGTAGATCGGATCATCCATTATGGCCGCTTTAATAACTCCTCTGACAAAGTCAGAGTGTATTTCTACCAGTGCGATAGGAAGCGTCCTGGGTGCGTCACTCCTGAAAACTCCACTAAGTTTGACGGTTTCCTCTGTCTCCTGACCTGGTTTGACTAGGTGTCTAGCAACAATACAACTAAAACTTAATCCAGTGTCAAAGAGACAAGTAGTTGAGGTACCATTCAAAATTACAGTTCCTCGAGTTGAGGGTCGGTCCCCCTCAGGTTGAGAATCACTGACATTGACTCTACCTTTCGAGGCTGTATGCAAACATCCAACGCGGTTTGGACCGGTTTGTTTGCCCTGATCAGACGTTCCTGGTGTAGGGGTCTTCCCTTTTCCTTGACCTTGGTGGCCGCGCTGCCACGTAGGCTTGTTGGGTTGATCAGAATTGTTGTTGGGGGGGGTATCGGGTTTTGTAGAATTTCGATTTTTCCTGGGGAGGTTTCTGGGTATTATTATCTCGTTGGTTATAATGTTGAGAGGAAGTGGAAGAATAGGATGCCTGCTCTAGATTCTGTTTTCGAGATGGCTCATCGGTGGGTTTACGTTTAGTGCTGGGAAGTTCGGCCATTGCATTGCTATAGCGTTCGGCTTTATTGAGTATGTCTTCAAGCCTGACTGCCCCCTGTTCAGCCAAAAATCTACGAGTTTCATTCGACAAAGTGGATTTTATCTGCTCCACAAGAACAAGTTCGAGGAGTCCCTCATATGAAAGAGGTAGGTCAGATAATTCAATGCACTTTGTCAGATAACCCGTGAGACGTGAAGAGAACTGGGGAAATGTTTCCGTGCTCTCTTTTCGGCTGTTTCTGAACAACTGCAGAAACTTTCGGGCAGTCATCTCAAACTGCTGTAGTAAGGCCTTCTTCAACAGGTCATAATCATGTTGATTCGGTCCCAGCTTTGTGTACACGTCATAAGCATTGCCTTTCAGTGACGTTGAAAGTTTGAGCGCCCAGCGGGTGCTCTCTAACCCATAAAGATTCGCGAGTCTCTCGAATTTTTCTAGGTAGCTGTCAATTTTCTCGTTAGGGCTAGGAAAAGATTCTAAAGAAAACGACATAGCAGTTAATTGGGCAGACTGAGTGCTGGAGAGATCCATTGTTTGAGACTGGGGCGAAGACGGCTCTCCATTATTTGAAGTAGAGGCACTCCGACTCTCTAAAGCCTTGAGCGCTAATTCATGCTGTCTTTCCTTGTCTCTCTCTTCGCGTTGTCTCTCCTTCTCTCTTTCCCTGCGGGCGTCCATCTCTGCCTCAATTTTCTTCTGCTCCAATTGACGTTCGTCCGCTTCTTTCTTCCTAGCTTCTGCCCTCTCTTCCTCCGCGTCATACCTTTGAAGTTCCTGGTTGATAAACAGATTCGCAGCTTCTGTGTCTAGTCCTGAGTCCTTGGCTTCTTGCCTCAAAAGGGATCTTATCCTAATTCTCTCTGCCATTGTCAAAGAACTGGATGCTTCTAAGAATAGAGAATAGTAAGATGGAACAAGAAGGGGAAAACTCAAAGCCGCTACGAAAAAAACCAAAGTAAAAAAAAAATTACTTGAGTTACCTCCTACCTGTACTGTGCAAACTTATCGCTGCTATTATCTGGCAATTGAGGCTCTAAACGCAAGCGACTATGCCACTAAATGGTAAGTTACACTGGAAAAAAATCTACTTTTACTAACAGTAGAGAAAAATTTAAATTAAAACAATTTAAAAGGAAAAAAAAAAAAATTTCCCCTAAATTTTAAATCTCTGACAACAAACTCCGTCCCTAAAGTCAATTATTGAGATGAGACGTTGTTAACTTAATTTTTAAAAATCAGAACAATCCGTCTTTAGCTAAGCTCAACTCTTTTTAACTTCAAAAACCTTAGTGACTGTAAAACAATCACGCAATCCCAGCAACTCTTATAAAGAAAGAAATTGAATTATCTCCGCCAGAGGATAATTAAAATAGCAAATATTTTTGTTTATCTGTACTTTCTACTGCTGTGGAGAGAAAACAACCTGTAAATATGCTGTGTGGACAACCCAAATACTTAAAGAACGTTTGTCTAGGGGTGTAATTATTTATTTATTTCCCTAATTCACAAAGACAAATCATTCACACTCTACCTAGTTAGACCCAGACTAAATCAGACTCAAAATATCTTTAACCCGGCTATGCGATTGCCTCAAATGTAGCTCAAGATCCCAGAACCAGCCCACAAATATGTGTGCATCAAATGTATCTCAAAAATAATCCCGGCGAGCCAGCCAAATATTGTCGTAAATTTATTTTGAGAGAAAAGAGTCGTAGAAATAGTGGTCCGGTTTAGAGTGGAAAATGATGATGGAAAGCTCAGTGATAGAAAATGTAGATATTAAATAGTTGCTTCACAGCGTGCTGGAGGAGAGTAAAGACAGACTTATTTACGACAAATCGCTTCTCTCAATCTTCTCTTCCGCTCTCCTGGTCAAACAATTATTTGCCAGTTTTCCAGACACGCATCTGCGCGCACACCGATTTGGTGTTTTTCACACACACAGACGATGTAGATACGAACTATATTAAACGAATAGGGGAAAAATTGGGCTTTGGGTATATCCAACACACAGAACTAAATGAGTTTATGTGATTTTATTCACTTTAAACATCAATCACTAACAAATATCAGGTATTACATAAATTATCATAAGTACACAAATGCAAATAACAAGTTTGGGAGGGGTGAAGAAGATTGGTATCGACTAAGCCCTTCCCGCTTATTAGACAAAGATAAACCCAGTCCAGAGATAGATAATATCAGGAACATAGGTACGTTAACCTAACAGTAAAGTTAATTACTCTGAAAGAGGTGTTACAAAGTTAGGTATAGGTGATAGAAAAAAAAACCTGTTCTTCCCAGCTGTTCTTCCCTTTACTAAGCAAATGGAAAAGAGGGGGGTTTTAAACAGAGTTAACCAATTATTAACTCCCCCTTAAAGGAACAATGCAGGGAATACAGAAAAATTATATTACTAGGCAAGAAAGTTAACAACAGGGTTACAAAAGAAAAAGATTAAATTTCCTGTCATTCATGCACACGCGTGAGGATCCACACTCATGTACTCACACACTTACCGAATGCAGCCTCAGACGATCCATAAAAGTATATAAAAACAGCAAGTATTCTTTTGACATATGAACTGTCTAGTCCTTCGGTGTCCCGCCCCAGATGTTTGCGAGGTTTTTGCTGGTAACAAATATTCTCACTTATCGCAAGACTTGAAGACTAAGAGTTCTCGTGTTTTTATTATATATATATAAAAGGAGTCTATGGGATGGCACTAACACAGTTCGGCACAGGGGTGAAAAATGAAGTGGTCTCTTTTAATCCTCCGCTATGGTAAAATTCCTTCAATGCGTGATGATAGTTTTATTAAATCCAATTGAGGAAAAAAAAACTAGGCTCAGTCACAGTCAGGAAAATATGTACTCTCTCAAGTAAACAGTAAATATACTATCGCTACTGGCGATGATTACCTCCCAGTTTATCTTACAGGTTTGTAATGATAATTTGATGATTGTTCTTTAAAATGTTCTTGGGTGGGCTTTATTTCATTTAATTATGACAGCTAGGTCGCAAAAGGACCGCCACAAGATTATATTTAAAAGAAATGTTTCTTCAATATGACTGGAAGTTTATAGGATGATTTCTTTATTTCTTTCTTTATTTAGCTGGGACCGCAGGTTACGATCACTCTGTGTGAAAGAAAAAAAAGACATGTAACATACCGAAAAATCAAGCGCGATAAATTTCCCGTTAAGCCTATAATACACTCGAGTATTTAATTATGTATTTAATAAACACTGCGCGAATTCTAGTGGTTAAAACACACATCTATAAAACTAGGACTTAACTGAATTTATTAATTATAAATTCATTCGCGACTTTAAAAGCTAATTTAAGCATCTATTATCTTTTAAAATAATATAATAGATAGATCATTATATTTACAACTGGAACTATTGAGATGGTTTAATTTAATAGATTTAAATTAACACAAAATCCATTGAAATAGAATGACTGAACTAGACCACTGATCACTTTACACAATATATATTACCGCTTTGCACAGAATAGAAATCACTGCAAATATATATATAAAATCCAGGGGAAAATCTATAACAAGATTTCAATAAAGCTAGTGCTTCTGTAAAGGTCTGGCCAGCGAGTGATAACGTGTCTAGTCTTCATAGTCTATTTAGCTAAAATGGAATGTAAGTTGAGTGGGACATGATAAACTTGACAGCTTATTTGATCTCACGAACTTTTGGGGATCTGACCGCCAAATCAAGAGAAGAAACCGCACCCTGGTCTTCGTATCTCCGTTCGCTGCTGCCCGTTTCGGCTTCTGCGATTGACACCGAGACGCGAAATTAGCGGCAAGCAACTGCGTCTCGTATCAGGGACCACTACTGTCTTTGATAACGCCGATAGTCTCCCCTAAAATCCCTCGGTCTGTCTCTTTGATCGTGGTCGCTGTATCTGTTTGATTCTGGCGACGCTCCCCACTGGCCAAGTTAATGAAAATAACTGCCTATGATTGTTCGAGAGATGTTAGTGGGCGTGATTTAATCTCTCCTTAAATCAATGCGATGACCAGAATCAACGATAGGTAAACTTTCCGCATATCAATCAGCAAACGTGTTTGCCTTCTGTGTGGAACAGTTGCATAGCTAATGAATCCACGTGAAAGAAGTCCCGTTATACAAGATTTACACCAAAGTTCAGGGTCAGCCGAGTTCGTCCATCACAAGTACATGATAGTAGACTTAGAACAGTAAGTACAGGACAGACGTCCCGAGTTCCATAGCCCATTGCGGTTGTTCCACAGTCAGCATGAAGCCTTTTCCGCAGTTTTACTAAGCCTCTTCAGTGCCCTTGTTCTCGACTGTCCTCTCAGCCCCAACAGTTTCAATAAATCATTCACTGATGCAGCCACGAGCCCTCTTCCACCCTCCTCAACAGCCATGACCCTTGCAGTGGACCCATTGTGTCTCAGATCCGCGGCCAGATCACTATACTTGGCCGCTGTGAATAAATGTTGCTCTTCCAATCTGGATTCAAATGGCACGGTCAGTTCAATCAATATAACCTGGTGCGAGGATGAAGAATGCAGCAGTATATCCGGCCGTCTTCAAGATTTCCTGATACTCTCTGGATATGCCCCTCGTCCAAGTAGGTCTATCGCCATCTCCCAGTCATTTGCAGTCAAGCAGAGATGGTACACTGCTACCTGATTTACTCGGTTTTGGGTGTGCCGACTTTCCTGCTCTCAGAAAGTATGTGTTTGCGGTGTTCGGCCTGACATTGCTATTCGCCTTCATCTGGGGTCAGATCTAGTGTCGCAGCCAGCTCATTTAGAACTTTGTTGTTGCGCCATGAGTATCGCTCTTGCCCTAATGATACCTTGCAAGCTGAAAGCACGTGTTCAAGTGTCTGCCTCTCATGGCACAGAGGGCACTGCTCATCATCCAACTTTCCCCATCTCACAAGGTTTGTGGCCGATGGCAGGAGGTCATACATTGATCTAATAACGAAGCTCAGCCTAAGAGGTGCCATATATCATTCCAAGTCAAGGACCTTTGCAGGGCTCCTTCCCATTGGCCTTGTTGGGCCTGCTGCACTGCATAAGTCTCATTAAATTTCCTTACTTTTCATTGTTATACTTTATTTTATTATTATGTTACATCTTATCTGAATATTTGTTACTGAAAAAATGGTATTACTGATTGTGTATTAAAAATAGCATTTGAAAAATTGTGTTTATTATTTCAATTATATAAATACGAGGGAAGGTCAAAAAGTAAAGTCTTCTATTTTTTATGTTCGTAAATACTGCATCGGTGTGCAATTTGTAAATTTAGCAGGATTCCTCAAACACTCCTCTGCACTGTATAGCATTACCAACCTGTTTCAGTAACAGGTGGCACCACTGTAACAGTTTAAAAATGGCTGCCAAAGACGTTCGGTTAAAACAACGTTATGTCATAGAATTCCTCAATGCTGAAGGCGAGACCCCAATTCGAATCCACGAACGTTTGAAGAATGTTTATGGAGATTCAACACTGGATGTTAGCACTGTCCGACGTTAGGTACATCGTTGTGACGAAGCTGAAGTAGGTCAATCCTCAATGGCTGACGCAAAGCGGACTGGCCGTCCGTCTACCGCAGTGACTCCACAAAACATTGATGGCATCATTCGTGGTGACCGTCGGGTAACACTGGATGAACTTTCTTCCATGTTGTCCATTAGTAAAGGCAGTGTCCAGAACATCATTACAGACCAGGGTTATTCAAAAGTTTGTGCACGGTGGGTACCCAGAATGTTGACAGACAGACATAAAGAAACAAGGAAAACCATAGCCATCAACCTCCTGCACCGTTACGAAACTGAAGGAGAAGAGTTTTTATCGAATATTGTGACAGGTGATGAGACTTGGGTTCATTTTTTTTGGAACCAGAATCCAAGAGGCAGTCAATGGAATGGCATCACACAACATCGCCGACAAGAAAGAAGTTCAAAAGTTCACCATCTGTAGGGAAAATTATGGCCTCCGTGTTTTGGGATGAGAAGGGTGTGATTCTTCTCGACTTCTTGGAACAGAAAAACACGGTGAATGCAGACCGTTACATTGAAACTTTGAAGAAGCTTAGAGGTCGTCTTCGGCGACTTTACCCATTAAAAGATCAGAGAACTGCACTACTGTTGCACGATAATGCCACGCCACACACCGGTAAACGCACCATTGATGCGATTGCAGAATTTGGCTGGACATTATTACCACATCCCCCTTACAGTCCCGATCTTGCACCTTCTGACTTCCATCTGTTTGGACCACTGAAAAAAGATCTTCGCGGACATCACTTTGAGGACACCGAGACCCTTAAACGCGCCGTACGCCAGTGGTTTAGGAAAAAGGACACACATTTTTACTGTGCGGGGATACATGCCCTTGTGAGAAGATGGACAAAAACTGTAACAAATAACGGAGACTACATTGAGAAATAAATTTTTGAAGTTCAGACTTGGGGTTACATTTCAATGTGAAATTTTATCTGTTTTCTTGCCTATTGAATGAAATTAAAAATTAAGAGGCATTACTTTTTGACCGTCCCTCGTATATACCATGCGATTTTTTTTTTTAATGCGGCCCTTCAATTTTTTTTTAAATGTAGACAAAATTAAATATTTGGCTCTTTGTCACGGAAAGGTTCCCGACCCCTGGCATAGAAGGAAATGAAAAGGCGGATAAAGATGCTAAGAAAAGTAGAAATAAATGTGGGGATGAGTAAAACAGAGATCAAAAGCTTAATTAAAAGAATAATTACTGATGAATGGACAGTAGAGTGAGATGGAAACCTTAAGGGCAAACATGCATATAAATATTTCAAGAATCCAACAAAAGTGTGCCCGGTATTTAGAAAACTAAAAATTCTTAGCAATAAGAAACTTCTGAGACTGCAACTGGGAATGGGCTATTTTAGAATAGAAGAACCTTAACTGTGTAGAATGTCTAGAAAAAATAATACAGAGCATTTCCTACTAAATGTAGGAAGTATGAACAACAGAGAAAATGCCTATTAGATTATTTACAGGCATGCAATTCGCCCATGAATGTGAACCAGGTGTTGAAAATAGATAAACCTGGAGAATTGTACACTGTAGTAAAACAGTATATAACAAGAGCTAAAATTAATATATAAGGATC
This sequence comes from Oreohelix idahoensis, assembly GCA_024509875.1. Classification (NCBI taxonomy): domain Eukaryota; kingdom Metazoa; phylum Mollusca; class Gastropoda; order Stylommatophora; family Oreohelicidae; genus Oreohelix; species Oreohelix idahoensis. The sequence goes on along the minus strand of JAMPIV010003055.1, from coordinate 55,808 downwards.
AATGATGGTGTGAGGATATGGGTAGTCTGAAAGTGTGCTTGTATGGCTGATGGTAGATAATTGGTGGATTTAATGTAATCTCGGAAACCCCCGGGCTGTCTCACCCCTTGTCACCTTGATAACAACAGGGCAGTTATGAGAGACTTTACTTTGTTGGGTTTATGTTTGTTTGTCTTTTGTTTGAATTTGCTTGTTTTTTTTTATTTTCACTGTTTATTTGTTCCTCCAAAGGGGAGGTCTCATACAAATCACACAGTTTTAGTTTGGATTTACTGTATTTGGACTGAGCGGAGGGGGTAATAAGTTACTATTTTTAGATATTGGAAACCTGATTTTATTATCTTGAATTTATTACACTATTTGTCCTAATTATAACACACCGAGGGTTGAACGGGTTACTTTAAATAAAAAAAACCTTTGTCTTTAAAAGAAGTTATTTACTCTATGGATTGGACATTAACATCGAGAAAACAAAAACTATGATAATTAGCAAAACTGAAGTTATGCTCACATTAAAGATATGAATAAATGGAAAAATCCTGGAACAAGACAAAAGTTTCTCATATCTTGATTATATTATAGCAGAAGATGGCAGGTGTGAAGCAAAAATCACGAAGGTAATAGGAATGGTCCAAGGTACATTCAACAACATGAGACAAATACTGTCATCTAAACAGTTAACTCACAATTTAAAATGAGAAACATAAAGTGCTATACATATTCTTCATTACTGTATGGAGTAGAAACATGGACAATGAATAAGTAATTGGAAGAAAGAATTGAGGCTCTCGAGATGTGGATATAAAAGAACGGGACACATCTCATGGAAAGAGAATAAAACAAATATGGAGGTGCTAGAAAACATAGGCATAAAAAGAGAATTAATGATCAAAATTAGGTAGCTAAAATATTTAGGCCACATAAAAAGGCATTACCGCATAACACCTTGCAGAAGACACGATAGAAGGGAAAGTGGAAAGCAAACGTGCAAGGAGAAAACAGCACTATAAGTGGGAAGAAAACATCAAGAAATAGACAGGAAAGAGTCTATCAGAGTGCACCATCAAGACAAGAGACAGAAGACGTTGGAGATCCACTACAGCCGACCTTCGTTGCGAAGACGGCAGCTGATGATGATATTCAGCATCATTCTCAGCCTTTAATCAGATAGATGAAATGGATGTATATATTAAAAGAGACACAAAGGGTCAGGTAAAGTGCTTTAGATAAAGGTATCCCATGTATTGAAGCCTCAAGGTTTAGCTGTTGAGAAGAATTCAACTGATTCGATTTTAGAAAGTGAACTGGTTTTTCAAAAGGAGAACTTGATCTATTGGTAGTGTCTACCTTTCCATTTCCCACAGCTATGTCGGCATGCCATCTAGTAGAGCAAGAAACTTCCACCAGGTTGGAAAACAAGATTTTCAGAACCGGCCGACAGCTTACCAAAAGTAATGAAAAAGAGCAGCCAGGAAGAAATAAACGTCAAAAATTATTCACCACGCCTTAGAAGAAACAAACTAATTAGTGTATAACACGTATACAAAACAGCAGCAAAAGCCACTGAGGAAAACGCAATCAGAGATCCAGATCGTATTTCTCACTAAATCCCATCCCAGTAATTACTTTCATTATTATTTTTTTATAATTTGTCAAGCAACCAAGGGAGGTCACCGTTGCATCCTTTTATGCAAATGTTTTACTGTTTGTTTCCCCTTGTGTTTGTTATATGCTGGTGTAGGAGGCAGGAAGGACGTACCAGGCAACACGCACTGTACAGTAGAGGTGGGCAAATAGAGACACTTAGCTGTGTCGAGACATTCGAAACAGTGGGTTAAACTGTGTCGACGCACTGTTTCGAAACAACGGCACAGCGGCTCTTTTGCCCGTATCGGGGAGAAAGAAGTCTCATAGACAGTACCGGGGCGGGTATACATGAACTGTGTGAGACAATTTCCTCTGTTTTTACTGTCGTGTGTGAAAATCTATGGCGTTTCGTGTGACCACAATTCAATATTTTTACACAAGTCTTCATTATGATGTAATAAAACGTAGATATGATGATAGCTGCAGTATATGGGAAAATAATAAAAAACAACAATAATAATAACAGTAATAATAACACATGATATCAACCTAGAGTAAGCTAGTTTTGGTAGACAATGATTCAAATCCACACCGAGTACACATATCAGCAGAGCTAATAAAGTGTCCATTACATTTATACGAACACACGGACACTTTCAACTTTAACATAGCGCCTAAAACATTGACAACTGCAGCACTGACACAATTTCCAGTGTCTATAACTTCTCAGCAAAAACAATATCACTTGTAAAATCAAGTCATCATAACACATCCCTGAAAAATATGACATGTTTGATATTCCATACTAATGTTCCGAACGGTTTATTCGAGGCAGACACGAACTGAAACTGTGTCCATGTATCGAATCTGTCGGACTGTCGGTGCTGTTTCGAAGCATTGTTTGATACATACACACAGTAGCCATCTCTACTCTGCAAAACAGTTGTTTTGCATTCGTAGGACATGACCGATATATGACCATCGTCTTTTCCTTATATAGTCGGAGACATATTTCTGCCTAGAGTCTTCTCTTATTTGTCGATTAGTCTTGAATTCTTTCCAACTGATGTTCATGAGGTTTCTAAGACATTTGTTCTCGAATGTATTCAGCTTGTTCTCCAATGATTTTGTTATTTTCCAACTCTCACAAAGTATAAGGTGGGCAATTATCATTTCAATATTCATTCCAAACAGGTATCGGTATGGTGCATGTAGTGCGGTATGGTGCGTGTATTGCGGTATGGTGCATGTAGTGCGGTATGGTGCATGTAGTGCGGTATGGTGCGTGTAGTGGGATCATAATTTGGGCAGTGAATAATAAATATAAGGTAAAGGTGGTCCCATACCAGATACTGCCGTAGTGGAGTGAAGTGTTAGAGACTTCACTATACTGGGTCCAGCGTGGAGAGGTGAGGTGACCAGTTCCCTTTCTCGCTGCCTTTTCCTTCTCTAACTGACGAGCAAAGTCAGGTACCCATTTACAGCTGAGTAGACTGAAGCGTGCCGACGATACCTTGAATCGAACCCAACACCTTTGCCGAGAGAGACAAGCGCTCTAGCCACTCTTTCAATCGGACGCTCAATAAATATATAAATGAATAATATTGTATATAATTATACTTCTAAATAATTTTTATTAATTATATTTATTTAACTAGAAAAAAAATATGAAAGAAAGGTCTTGGTTGTTATATCACAATGTGTATACAAACAGACTTTCCTTTAAGGAAAAGACACGAATTGAGCTTCATTTAATTATTTACAGGTATCATACTGAGACGATGTGTCAAGAGTGGCTGAAGTTAAATCTTAATATAGGTGTTCAAAACCCACATTTTGACGAGCTAATTTTGGGGAGCACATTTGAGACATGACAACTGTTACTGGTTTTACAAGAAATAATTTATTTATAATGATAACATTCTGTGCTATTTATTAAAATGTGAAGCAATAAAATTGCTATGACATGCACTTAGTAGAATTGGTCAGTGATTGTTATTTAGGTTATACGTGATAACAAACAATTGTAGACTTCTTTGCTAAGACTTGATTGCATCATAACGGCCCTTTACCGTGTACGCTTCACGTTAAAGGTCACAAATACTTCACACCATTATGTAAGTTGAGATCAGATTCGCGCGACTCTGAGGCACCAATAAGAGAGATAAACCCGTTTAATTATTCAGATTTGGGGCACTGTACGAAGGATGGCCGCCAACCGAACAAAGTGGAATCAATTTGTTGCTGCCCTACAAGAAGCAACCAGGCGTGTTGGCCACTGACTGCTTTGACGGTCGGCGGCTATGGATCAAAGAAGAGAAGAAGAATTGTTCGGGCATGGAAGAAACACGATCTTTTTATTGCCACTATAAATTTTCTGAAAGGTGAATAGTGGATTGTTCTGAGAATATATGCAATATAAATCGATGCCCAGGTGACGAACAGCCTATTAGGAAATAAGTCTGTCACTCTAACAATGCTTATTGGAGAAAGGGACTACTTGTGTCTATTTTGAAATGTTAACAAAGCTATTATTTATTTTATTTTAGAAATTAATATTATGTTGTATTGTATTGTACATTGTGTATTGTCGGCGTCTATGGCCTAATGGATATGAACGCAGTTTCATAATCCAGATATACCTGCTGCAGGCGGTTTTGTAGCAGATCGCTTTGTGTGGATTTTTAACAATGGTATAAGCGCTGTACCGTTCAGAAAGCAATGGCAAAATAAAGAAAAGAGCAATGGTAAAATGACAGTGCTGTCACAAAGAATGTACTCGAAATCCCCCTTGTTTTCTGCTTCGTCTGCAAATTGTAACGCTTTCACGTTGATATAAAAGCTTACTGTATTATTACCCGCCCTCTTCAATGAAACGTGTGCTGCATTTCTAAGAAAAACATTGAGAGACTGCGTAATGACCTAAATTAATCCTAACATTAATTATATTACGTTACCAAAACGAACGAACAGATGGACAAAAGGATGGCGAGAGGGGAGGGGCTGAAAATCAGGAACGCATGCAACACGCGACGCGCGATATACAAATGCTGGCATCACGCGTGTAAGTCTACAAGCACTAACTTTTTCAGACGGACAGTGATAAAATACACTACCCTTTCCCAGAGTTAGGTTTTATAAATCATAACAGACTCTTATTAGAAAAGATAACAATAGATGGGTTTACGTTTGAACACATAACAGTACCCAGACAGCACATCTTCCAAACAGGAGGTAGAAGAAATTGCATATTTTGAACGCAGCCACGTAGCTCCTTTAAATTAGTATTTTTGGGTTCCTTAGGGCTTGCTGACAAATAATATGTAAAACGTTACGCAAATAGTCCAGGAATTAATAAATTATACCCAAAATAAAATATTGGGGGTGCCTGACAGCATAAAATCATTTCTGCTCATAAGATTTTTTTTTAACGTGTTTGAAAAAAATTTACGTTACAGAAATAGCCTACCATGTAAACTCCAAATTGATTGGAGCGCAACAAATGAAAGCCTAACCACGATTGGTCGGGCTATAAATACTATCTTGGTTGTTAGGGGAAACGGGGAAAGGTAACATTTTTTCAAACACTTGTCGAAACGTGGCTCATTGGTCAGACTCGCTGATATACACACTTGGGAGCGTTAGTTCGAGACCACTTGTTTAAAATAGCTTGATAAAGCATCAGTGCGTTGAAGCCAGCATATATTTGGCTAAATAAAAGCCTGGAAGATAAGCAGAAGGAAATTTGTGCCAGTTTGTGCCAGAATTCATTGCTAATCAACGTATCTGTGTTATTCGTATGAATTGTGGTAAGCTTGAACCATTTAATATCTTTTAATGAAAATTGAATGTGAATTGTTGATTTATGCCTGTATATATATATGTGTAGTTCAGTGGCAAACGTGAGGTAAAGCCTAAAATGCTCCAGCCTGAACAGAGGGTGTCGGAGAGAAGTAAAACGGCATGGAATGGCCAAACAGTACACTGACACCTGGATGATTGACTAGAAAGAAATAATGCTGGAAGTGCAGAGGCGTAGTGACCATTAAGGATGGTAATGCTGGTATAAAGTATTTCAGATGAAGCTGACTGTTGGCCTAACGCTCTGAACGCAATGTTTGTGCTGTATTGTGATCAGTGTAAAAGAGAATATAAATTAGTTATGAAGTAGAAGGTACATCCTTCTTGATTTCAGGGACAGTGGTCTTGATGGTACTGAGCAGCATCTGGTCAGAGATTTGCTGAATCCAGAGTCGGACAGCATACTCCTTGGTCTTTTTAGCTATCAGTGAGGTGTCTCCTGAGCCCAGAGGAGAATTCGAGCAGAGGAGTCCTTTCCTGCCGCCATCACTCAAGATAAGCAGAGTTGGCCAGCTGAGCTCAACATTATGTCCCCTCATCTTGAAATAACTTTATAAAAATACTATTCAGAGGGGAATTTACTTGTCTTAAAATCAGGAACTGTGAACATCTCCAATACTGGTCCCTAAAGACAAACTATTGAAGTCATGATGACAAATACCAACAGAGCTTGAACAAAACAAAACCAGTATTACCTCATTTTACTACTACACAACTGACACACATAGAACATTTGTACTAATATATGTCACTACAATATTCATATTAAATACATTCTGTACATAACTTGTAATTTAAATTGATTGTGATTCCTGGTTCCCTTGTAGTTGAATCAGGACACATATTCATTCATGCTAGTAATGAATACATATTGTTATTTGAACCGTTACGAGTGACTTCTTTAAGCTATTCTCATAGAGTGTTATATGTATGTGAGTGTCACAGTGTTGTTAAGAGTAGTGGATTAAATTAAATTGTTTATCTGTCTGTTGTTGTGACTTACACTTCACCATACACATACCCTAGACACATAACGTAGCATCACACTATTCCAGAATAATTCTGACTGAGATATATAGATATGTGGTAGCAAGTAAGGTTATCTATAATACACTACTCTTAATAGATATAGATACCTTCACAGCTGATCTCAGTCAGTACACTAAGTTCCCTATAAGTATTTATAACATCCCACTTCACCACATATATTGGGGTCTCGCTCTTGGGATTTTGAATCTTTAACTATTAAAAATATTGGGGGTAATTCACTTCAGGGAATATAAGAATTAAAAGGTATCCTTGGGTGGAATTAAATAAGGTTGAGCTCACGGTGCCTGTGTTGTCCATTAGAGATTGAATTGTTGGTTAGACATTGTATAAATTTACATAATAGACAATGGCGGACCTGGCCAAATTTCGATCTGCTGCGGTTCAGACTGCAAAAGAGTTAGGATTAGATGGGCAAGTTATGGTTGCCTATGTCACGACGGAATGTGACAAATTTATTGAACGTGAAGAAAGAAGGTTTGAAGCCGAAAGAAAGTTAGAGGCTGACAGGGAAATTAAGAAGTTACAATTTGAAGCTGAGGCTGAGACTAAGAGGTTGCAAGCTGAGGCTGAGACTAAGAGGTTGCAGATTGAGGCTGACAAAGAGGCTAAGAAATTGGAAGCAGAAGAGAAGAAATTAGCTGCAGAAAGAGAAGAGAAGAAATTAGCTGCAGAAAGGGAAGCCGAGGAAAGAAGACAGGCTGCAGAAAGGGAAGAGAGGAAATTAGCTGCAGAAAGGGAAGCAGAAGATAAAAGATTACAAAGGGAACATGAGTTACGACTAAGGGAGTTTGAGTTTCAAGGCCATGCTCCTGAAAATGGTGCCAGTCCCTTTGCCTCTGATGCTACGGTTACTCAAGGAGCCTCAACCTCAGCTATGAATTTTCATTTAGATCATTTTGTTGAGAAAGACGATGATATTGAGAGCTATATAAATAGGTACGAACTATTAGCTATCACGTATGGGTTAGAGAGAGAAAGGTGGAGCTTAAAGTTATCTCAGGGACTTCGTGGGGCAGCTTATGAAGTTTTTGCAAAAATGAGCAGAGGTGATCAGGAAAATTATGACATGCTAAAGCAGGCTCTTTTGTTAAGGTATGAAAAGAATGCAGAGTTTTACAGGAAAAAATTTAGGAATGCTAAACTACTGTCAGGTGAAACCTATCACCAGTTCTCTGCACGCATAGAGACATACTTGGAGAAATGGACTTCTCTGGGGAAAACCCAAGATCTTAAGGAAATGGTCCTTATAGAGCAACTAAGAGAGTCCATGGCTCCAGACCTGAGAAAGTTTCTCATGGAACAAGGTGCAGAGAGGCTGGGTGAGTTGCTAAATGTTGCTGAAAGGTATCAAGCAGCTCAAGCAGAGGTAACAGGTAATAAAAAGAAACAGGTGGATAACTTTAGGGCACCACAGAACTTTAATAAATTTGATCCTAGGGATCAAAATAAAGGTAAGCACCAATTTGATAGGCCACGGTATGAAAATAAAAATAAAGTCCCACAATTCGATGAAAGGAAATATGATGAAAGAAAATCTTTCAACCAAGGAAAAAGGTGGTGTAAAAATTGTCAGATGGACAATCATGACACTGACCGTTGCAGAAGGAAACCTGTGTATATGGCAACCCTTCAGGTCAGGTCGACCTCAAGACAGGAGGAGGATATTATGTTAGATACCACTCCAGAAGAGATGAGGAAGGCACAGGCTGGGGATAAAACACTCAAGCCTTGTTTCAGAAAATTGTCAACTTGTCATACAACTCCAGGCAAGGGAGATTTTTACATGAAAAACAAGTTGATGTATAGGAAGACTGGAGCTAGATCCAATGGTCACGGACAGCTGGTTCTTCCAAAAAGATACAGGACAGAATTAATAAGGAGCCTACATGTGAAACCAGATGGGGACCATGAGAAAATAGGTACCATCATTCAAAAGGTGGCTCACAATTATTATTGGCCCAAAGCAAGATGGGACATTGAGAACTTTGTAGAAAGGTGTAGCATAGCACATGAGGGAACACCCACAAGTGGGAACATGGATCAGGACCTGGACACGCCACGGGGCAAAATTAGGCCTGATAATAAAAAGAGAAATAAATTTGATAAAGTGGACCAAATGGAATGGGAAGCCCCTTTTCACGGACAAGCTTCACTTAACTGTTTTACAATGGCCACTATGCGGAGAGTGCAAAAAGATGTCTTACCCCAGGATAAGCCGAAAATCCCTCAATCGGACTTAAACAAACTGGAGGAAGAGGATGTAGAGAGGAAATCTCTCATCAAGAATTTTAAGAGGGGAGACAGCCCCAAGAAAAGAATTGGTAGCGGTCGTTTTGTGAATGATAATTCTGGAAGGAAAAATCATCACTATAAAGCTTCAAGTGGAAGAGACCATACCGGTGCATGGACAAATAGGTCCACACAATTAAAGGTCCATATGTAGCTTTGTTAAGAACGTGGACTGATGAAAAGGCAGAGGAAAACATTACATCTTCATACCAATATGTGAATGAGCTGACCACTCGGTTAAAAACTGGCTGGAAACTTGCCAATGAAAATTTGAAACAAGCCAGGAAGAAACATGCTGCCTATTATAACAGGAAGGCGAAAGACAGAAATTTGGCTGTGGGAGAGAAAGTACTGCTTCTTTTGCCTGGGAGTCAGAATAAGTTACAAATTGGATGGCAGGGTCCATATACAGTTCTAGAGAAGGTGTCTAGAACAAATTATAAGATAGATAAGAAGGGGAAAGAAAAAATCTATCATGTGAATCTCCTGAAGAAATATTTGGAAAGAGAACATCAGGAAGAGACACACTTGTTGACCTTGTCCATCGCCATGGAGATGAAAAAGGAACCACTTTCATCATTTGAATATCCATTACACCCCTGTGAGACAGCAGCACAGGTGAAAATCAGTACACATTTAACGAAAACTCAGAAAGAGAGAGTGCAACAGGTTCTAAATAATCATGCAGAGGTGTTAACAGACCGACCAGGGCATACAAACCTATTGGAATATGATATGAAACTCATAGACTCCACACCTGTCTGTATGAAACCATATTCGATTCCGTTTGCTAAGGAAAAAGCTTTGAAGGAAGAGATAGACTATCTATTGAAGGAAGGAATTATTTCGCACAGTGAGTCTTCGTATAGTTCCGGTGTTGTACTTTTAAGGAAGCCCTCTGGAGAACATAGACTCTGTATAGATTACAGGAGACTGAATGCTATTACAGAAGGACAGGTGGATCCATTGCCGGATACAAATCAGCTGTTTGCCAGGCTAAATAAAGCTAAATATTTCTCAAAAGTGGATCTGAGTAAAGGATACTATCAGATTCCAGTAAAGCCTGAGGTTAGACCATACCTAGCTTTTAGTACCTCAGAAGGACACTATGAGTTTAATAGATTGCCATTTGGATTGAAGAATGCGCCTAGTGTCTTCTCTAGAATGATGAGAAAATTATTGGATCCTCTGAATAATCCCTGTATAACAAATTTTATGGATGATATCCTTATAGCAACAGAAACATTTGAGGAACACATTGACTCTCTGAACATGCTGTTTGATCGACTTAGGGAGGCAAATTTAACAGCCCGACCAACCAAATGTTGCGTTGGATGTAAAGAATTGGAATTTTTGGGACACACAGTTTATCAGGGAAACATGACCCCTGACCCAAAGAATTTAGAGAAACTACAGAAAGCCCCGAGACCACAAACCAAGAAGGACGTGAGATCCTTTGTCTCATTATGTGGTTTCTACCAGAAGTATATCAAAAACTTTAATTCCATATGTGCACCTTTAACGGAATTGACACGTAAAGGACATCCAGATCGCATTACATGGACACCACAATGTGAAATGACTTACCAAGAATTGAAGGAAAAGCTCACAAGTAAACCCATTTTGAAATTACCTGACTTAAGTCAAGAATTCATAGTAAGGACGGATGCAAGTAATATTGGGTTAGGTGCAACTTTACTACAGAAATCAGATGCATTGGATGGGGAATTAAGCCCAGTGGCATATGCTAGCAGAAAGTTGAATAAAGCTGAAATCAACTACTCAACTAGCGAAAAAGAATGTCTTGCAGTAATATGGGCAATAAAGAAATTCAATATTTATCTATATGGGAAGGCATTTAAGTTGCAAACTGACCACAAACCTTTATCGTTTTTAGCACAGGCTAAGCATGAGAACTCTAGGTTACTCCGATGGTCTTTGCTTCTGGCTCCATATAATTTTAGCATTGAATATATATCTGGAAAAACCAATCTGGGAGCGGATTTTTTAAGCCGCCATCCGTGTGATGAGAATCACCGTAAACCCCAGAAATAATAATAAATTTCTCTATGTGTATATAGAATAAAGGACTGACATATAATGTCTGTTTTAAGAGGGGAGGTGTCATGAAATATTCTAATCCACATATATAAATTATTAGGTAAATATGAAGCCTAACAAATAAAATTAATAAAGAAAAGAGCAATGGTAAAATGACAGTGCTGTCACAAAGAATGTACTCGAAATCCCCCTTGTTTTCTGCTTCGTCTGCAAATTGTAACGCTTTCACGTTGATATAAAAGCTTACTGTATTATTACCCGCCTTCTTCAATGAAACGTGTGCTGCATTTCTAAGAAAAACATTGAGACTGCGTAATGACCTAAATTAATCCTAACATTAATTATATTACGTTACCAAAACGAACGAACAGATGGACAAAAGGATGGCGAGAGGGGAGGGCTGAAAATCAGGAACGCATGCAACACGCGACGCGCGATATACAAATGCTGGCATCACGCGTGTAAGTCTACAAGCACTAACTTTTTCAGACGGACAGTGATAAAATACACTACCCTTTCCCAGAGTTAGGTTTATAAATCATAACAGACTCTTATTAGAAAAGATAACAATAGATGGGTTTACGTTTGAACACATAACAGTACCCAGACAGCACATCTTCCAAACAGGAGGTAGAAGAAATTGCATATTTTGAACGCAGCCACGTAGCTCCTTTAAATTAGTATTTTTGGGTTCCTTAGGGCTTGCTGACAAATAATATGTAAAACGTTACGCAAATAGTCCAGGAATTAATAAATTATACCCAAAATAAAATATTGGGGGTGCCTGACAGCATAAAATCATTTCTGCTCATAAGATTTTTTTTTAACGTGTTTGAAAAAAATTTACGTTACAGAAATAGCCTACCATGTAAACTCCAAATTGATTGGAGCGCAACAAATGAAAGCCTAACCACGATTGGTCGGGCTATAAATACTATCTTGGTTGTTAGGGGAAACGGGGAAAGGTAACATTTTTTCAAACACTTGTCGAAACGTGGCTCATTGGTCAGACTCGCTGATATACACACTTGGGAGCGTTAGTTCGAGACCACTTGTTTAAAATAGCTTGATAAAGCATCAGTGCGTTGAAGCCAGCATATATTTGGCTAAATAAAAGCCTGGAAGATAAGCAGAAGGAAATTTGTGCCAGTTTGTGCCAGAATTCATTGCTAATCAACGTATCTGTGTTATTCGTATGAATTGTGGTAAGCTTGAACCATTTAATATCTTTTAATGAAAATTGAATGTGAATTGTTGATTTATGCCTGTATATATATGTGTAGTTCAGTGGCAAACGTGAGGTAAAGCCTAAAATGCTCCAGCCTGAACAGAGGGTGTCGGAGAGAAGTAAAACGGCATGGAATGGCCAAACAGTACACTGACACCTGGATGATTGACTAGAAAGAAATAATGCTGGAAGTGCAGAGGCGTAGTGACCATTAAGGATGGTAATGCTGGTATAAAGTATTTCAGATGAAGCTGACTGTTGGCCTAACGCTCTGAACGCAATGTTTGTGCTGTATTGTGATCAGTGTAAAAGAGAATATAAATTAGTTATGAAGTAGAAGGTACATCCTTCTTGATTTCAGGGACAGTGGTCTTGATGGTACTGAGCAGCATCTGGTCAGAGATTTGCTGAATCCAGAGTCGGACAGCATACTCCTTGGTCTTTTTAGCTATCAGTGAGGTGTCTCCTGAGCCCAGAGGAGAATTCGAGCAGAGGAGTCCTTTCCTGCCGCCATCACTCAAGATAAGCAGAGTTGGCCAGCTGAGCTCAACATTATGTCCCCTCATCTTGAAATAACTTTATAAAAATACTATTCAGAGGGGAATTTACTTGTCTTAAAATCAGGAACTGTGAACATCTCCAATACTGGTCCCTAAAGACAAACTATTGAAGTCATGATGACAAATACCAACAGAGCTTGAACAAAACAAAACCAGTATTACCTCATTTTACTACTACACAACTGACACACATAGAACATTTGTACTAATATATGTCACTACAATATTCATATTAAATACATTCTGTACATAACTTGTAATTTAAATTGATTGTGATTCCTGGTTCCCTTGTAGTTGAATCAGGACACATATTCATTCATGCTAGTAATGAATACATATTGTTATTTGAACCGTTACGAGTGACTTCTTTAAGCTATTCTCATAGAGTGTTATATGTATGTGAGTGTCACAGTGTTGTTAAGAGTAGTGGATTAAATTAAATTGAGGATAGAACGTAGTCAAAAACCCTATTGCAGCGCTAGTAGTATTGGACTTTATAACGCGCCCGTCAAGGGTTAACGATAAAATTTTGAAAAAAAGACAAGCGTAGTGGTTCCAGGAAAGATAGAAAGAATAAAACACATGAACGCATAAGATTGAGAGAGCGGACACATGCTGCCGGCTTGTCAAGTGTTAGAAGTTTGAATTAGCTACTCAGGCCGACAGTGCGAGACGATGCCGTTAGCTTGTGTCGAAAACGATGTCGCGAGCTTTAAAATTTAAAAATAAACCGCCAAGTCCAATACATTTTCTAACAAAAGGCACACTGTAGAATCATATATACACACACGCATAATTACTTCATGCCGGGAAAAAGGAAGATCTGCGATGAATTTTTTTATAACATTCAAGTAGTTGAGACTTAGAAAACAACGAACACCAAAATGGAAAATATATTGAATTCTTTATTAATAGGTTTAAGATCATAAAAGTTAGCTGGTCTTGTCCTGATGGGTAATATGCTTTCGAATAAAAAATCCGACAGATAGAAATAAAGTTATGGACAAAAGACTGTATTTGCTCGTACAGACAGACCAACACATGCTCGTTTGGACTTGCACTAACGGTAACATTTTTTGACGCGTCCTTGAAAAAGGCAAGAAAGGGTACATGTAGAAAGGGGTAGACAAGGGGGAAAAATTATGGGATGGCTCAAACTGAATATGTTTTTTGGTAATGTTAGGCCAAAACCAAGTTTAATTTTGGTGAATGCCAAGTTCGGACGGACAGACCGACAGAAGTACACTAACATTGGACCAAAATTGGACCTTAGATTTAAAATTTTGAATGGAAAATCTTAGTAGCAGATCCCATTCGTCAAAACATTTCATATTATTGAGTTTATTCAAAGGCTTGACGCCATTTGTAGAAGATAGTCCCTAGAGCAGGACGTTGTGTATTTCTGGAAAAAGTGATTAGCCTTATTAAAGCAAATATATATTAAAGTAATAGGCATCACAGTTCAGCCAGCAGTATATCTGGAGTCTGCTATTCAACGTACCTGTGTTTTTTTCATTGAATTTCTGGTAAGACCGACATTATTCATATATATTTTGTTTTAAAATGTGAGTGAGAGATGCTGCCATCACGACTGTAAGTAATCAGGTTCCAAGCTGATTTGTGCAGGGCCTGAAGGTATAATTAGGCTATAACACATTGCCAGTTTTGTAAATGCTCATGTTTTGTGAAATAAAAAGGTTTTCTTAGGTGACCAGAGGGACACAGCTCACCTATCCTATTGTATGGCAGAAAAGAAAGAGTAATAATTTTATTGCAGATGCAGTACCGCCTTTGTAGGAGAGACATCTCTACAACACTGGCACACTGACGACGACACAGACGAGATACAGCATAAAGTACATGATATTGAATAAAGGTATTCATGAAGCTCCCACACTCCACAGAGCTTAAGTACAGCGCCTAATGGCGCACACCTCATATAAATGCACGTACACCATGTTCCTAAAGAACTGCGCTCACCGCAGTTATAGATATGGCCTCATAACTTATAGCATAATGGTGCACTTCTCATTGAAGATGACCATAGCGATTTTCCTCAAAAGACTACGTCTCCCCTTCTCCACAAAGGCTGCTCCCCGGCAGTTGAATAATCATCGTCAGCTATCCCCTCTTAAGGCCTAATCATAAATAGTGGTGCACTTCCTCTAGAAGATGCACATCACCATATTCCTCAAAGGAAAGACTGCGCACACAGCAGTCTGCAGTAATAAATAGACTATACATATGGCCCACAAAGTCATGTCTTCCTCTCAGACTCTATATATGGCCTAATCTCCTTCACAAAATGTCCATGGCCTACAAAGTAGTCTCTCTACCTCTCGAACTCTTTATAGCGCCTAAATAGACTAGTGGTGCACTTCTCATTGAACGTGCCCAATAACAAACTCACTCATAAGCTGCATCCACTGCAGTCATAAATATTAATACATACCATCCTCCAATAATCTAACACATGGAAGAATACATATGCAGGAAGAATATTCAGATACAGGCCTGTTCAAAAAGTCTCCACCGAGACACACATTGAAAAAACACTCGTCGGGAACACACACTTGGAAAAACACCAGGGTTGACTTCACTCTGTCAAAACCAGAACCCGACTGCTTAGCGGTCACAAAAACTCCCGCCTAATCAGTCACGGGACTTTGCAGTTCACCACCGCTCAGTCCCTTTCACGGATAAGCCGTGAGAACTCTTCACAGTGTCATGAAATATTCTAATCCACATATATAAATTATTAGGTAAATATGAAGCCTAACAAATAAAATTAATAAAGAGAAGAGCAATGGTAAAATGACAGTGCTGTCACAAGGAATGTACTCGAAATCCCCCTTGTTTTCTGCTTCGTCTGCAAATTGTAACGCTTTCACGTTGATATAAAAGCTTACTGTATTATTACCCGCCTTCTTCAATGAAACGTGTGCTGCATTTCTAAGAAAAACATTGAGACGTACTGCGTAATGACCTAAATTAATCCTAACATTAATTATATTACGTTACCAAAACGAACGAACAGATGGACAAAAGGATAGAGAGAGGGGAGGGCTGAAAATCAGGAACGCATGCAACACGCGACGCGCGATATACAAATGCTGCCATCACGCGTGTAAGTCTACAAGCACTAACTTTTTCAGACGGACAGTGATAAAATACACTACCCTTTCCCAGAGTTAGGTTTTAAAATCATAAAAAACGCTTATTGGGGAAACCTGACATTCTACTGTTTTATGTCCGAAATCCTGACATTAGTCTGACAGTACAGCAGGACAGGTGGCGGTTCTCACATAAAAAATAAAACAACTATACGACTATCCTAGAAATTGCATATTTTGAACGCATAAAATCATTTCTGCTCATAAGATTTTTTTTTAACGTGTTTGAAAAAAATTTACGTTACAGAAATAGCCTACCATGTAAACTCCAAATTGATTGGAGCGCAACAAATGAAAGCCTAACCACGATTGGTCGGGCTATAAATACTATCTTGGTTGTTAGGGGAGACGGGAAAAGATAACATTTTTTCAAACACTTGTCGAAACGGGGCTCATTGGTCAGACTCGCTGATATACACACTTGGGAGCGTTAGTTCGAAACCACTTGTTTAAATACACTTGATAAAGCATCAGTGCGTTGAAGCCAGCATATATTTGGCTAAATTAAAAGCCTGGAAGATAAGCAGAAGGAAATTTGTGCCAGTTTGTGCCAGAATTCATTGCTAATCAACGTATCTGTGTTATTCGTATGAATTGTGGTAAGCTTGAACCATTTAATATCTTTTAATGAAAATTGAATGTGAATTGTTGATTTATGCCTGTATATATATGTGTAGTTCAGTGGCAAACGTGAGGTAAAGCCTAAAATGCTCCAGCCTGAACAGAGGGTGTCGGAGAGAAGTAAAACGGCATGGAATGGCCAAACAGTACACTGACACCTGGATGATTGACTAGAAAGAAATAATGCTGGAAGTGCAGAGGCGTAGTAACCATTAAGAAGGGTAATGCTGGTATAAAGTATTTCAGATGAAGCTGACTGTTGGCCTAACGCTCTGAACGCAATGTTTGTGCTGTATTGTGATCAGTGTAAAAGAGAATATAAATTAGTTATGAAGTAGAAGGTACATCCTTCTTGATTTCAGGGACAGTGGTCTTGATGGTACTGAGCAGCATCTGGTCAGAGATTTGCTGAATCCAGTGTCGGACAGCATACTCCTTGGTCTTTTTAGCTATCAGTGAGGTGTCTCCTGAGCCCAGAGGAGAATTCGAGCAGAGGAGTCCTCTCCTGCCGCCATCACTCAAGATAAGCAGAGTTGGCCAGCTGAGCTCAACATTATGCCCCTCATCTTGAAATAACTTTATAAAAATACTATTCAGAGGGGAATTTACTTATCTTAAAATCAGGAACTGTGAACATCTCCAATACTAGTCCCTAAAGACAAACTATTGAAGTCATGATGACAAATACCTACAGAGCTTGAACAAAACAAAACCAGTATTACCTCATTTTACTATTACAAAACTGACACACATAGAACATTTGTAATAATATATGTCACTACAATATTCATATTAAATACATTCTGTACATAACTTGTAATTTAAATTGATTGTGATTCCTGGTTCCCTTGTAGTTGAATCAGGACACATATTCATTCATGCTAGTAATGAATACATATTGTTATTTGAACCGTTACGAGTGACTTCTTTAAGCTATTCTCATAGAGTGTTATATGTATGTGAGTGTCACAGTGTTGTTAAGAGTAGTGGATTAAATTAAATTGTTTATCTGTCTGTTGTTGTGACTTACACTTCACCATACTCATACCCTAGACGCATAACGTAGCATCACACTATTCCAGAATAATTCTGACTGAGATAAGAGATATGTGGTAGCAAGTAAGGTTATCTATAATACACTACTTTTAATAGATATAGATACCTTCACAGCTGATCTCAGTCAGTACACTAAGTCCCCTATAAATATTTATAACATCCCACTTCACCACATATATTGGGGGCTCGTCCGGGATTTTGAATCTTTAACTATTAAAAATATTGGGGGTAATTCACTTCAGGGAATATAAGAATTAAAAGGTATCCTTGGGTGGAATTAAATAAGGTTGAGCTCACAGTGCCTGGGTTGTCCATTAGAGATTGAATTGTTGGTTAGACATTGTATAAATTTACATAATAGACAATGGCGGACCTGGCCAAATTTCGATCTGCTGCGGTTCAGACTGCAAAAGAGTTAGGATTAGATGGGCAAGTTATGGTTGCCTATGTCACGACGGAATGTGACAAATTTATTGAACGCGAAGAAAGAAGGTTTGAAGCCGAAAGAAGGTTAGAGGCTGAAAGGGAAATTAAGAAGTTACAGTTTGAAGCTGAGGCTGAGACTAAGAGGTTGCAGATTGAGGCTGAGGCTAAGAAATTGGAGGCAGAAAGAGAAGACAAACGATTGGCTGCAGAAAGGGAAGAGAAGAAATTGGCTGCAGAAAGGGAAGAGAGGAAATTAGCTGCAGAAAGGGAAGCAGAAGATAAAAGATTACAAAGGGAACATGAGTTACGACTAAGGGAGTTTGAGTTTCAAGGCCATGCTCCTGAAAATGGTGCCAGTCCCTTTGCCTCTGATGCTACGGTTACTCAAGGAGCCTCAATCTCAGCTATGAACTTTCATTTAGATCATTTTGTTGAGAAAGACGATGATATTGAGAGCTATATAAATAGGTACGAACTATTAGCTACCACGTATGGGTTAGAGAGAGAAAGGTGGAGCTTAAAGTTATCTCAGGGACTTCGTGGGGCAGCTTATGAAGTTTTTGCAAAAATGAGCAGAGGTGATCAGGAAAATTATGACATGCTAAAGCAGGCTCTTTTGTTAAGGTATGAAAAGAATGCAGAATTCTATAGAAAAAAATTTAGGAATGCTAAACTACTGTCAGGTGAAACCTATCACCAGTTCTCTGCACGCATAGAGACATACTTGGAGAAATGGACTTCTCTGGGGAAAACCCAAGATCTTAAGGAAATGGTCCTTATAGAGCAACTAAGAGAGTCCATGGCTCCAGACCTGAGAAAGTTTCTCATGGAACAAGGTGCAGAGAGGCTGGGTGAGTTGCTAAATGTTGCTGAAAGGTATCAAGCAGCTCAAGCAGAGGTAACAGGTAATAAAAAGAAACAGGTGGATAACTTTAGGGCACCACAGAACTTTAATAAATTTGATCCTAGGGATCAAAATAAAGGTAAGCACCAATTTGATAGGCCACGGTATGAAAATAAAAATAAAGTCCCACAATTCGATGAAAGGAAATATGATGAAAGAAAATCTTTCAACCAAGGAAAAAGGTGGTGTAAAATTGTCAGATGGACAATCATGACACTGACCGTTGCAGAAGGAAACCTGTGTATATGGCAACCCTTCAGGTCAGGTCGACCTCAAGACAGGAGGAGGATATTATGTTAGATACCACTCCAGAAGAGATGAGGAAGGCACAGGCTGGGGATAAAACACTCAAGCCTTGTTTCAGAAAATTGTCAACTTGTCATACAACTCCAGGCAAGGGAGATTTTTATATGAAAAACAAGTTGATGTATAGGAAGACTGGAGCTAGATCCAATGGTCACGGACAGCTGGTTCTTCCAAAAAGATACAGGACAGAATTAATAAGGAGCATACATGTGAAACCAGATGGGGACCATGAGAAAATAGGTACCATCATTCAAAAGGTGGCTCACAATTATTATTGGCCCAAAGCAAGATGGGACATTGAGAATTTTGTAGAAAGGTGTAGCATAGCACATGAGGGAACACCCACAAGTGGGAACATGGATCAGGACCTGGACACGCCCCGGAGCAAAATTAGGCCTGATCATAAAAGGAAAAATAGATTTGATAAAGTGGACCAAATGAAATGGGAAGCCCCTTTTCACGGACAAGCTTCACTTAACTGTTTTACAATGGCCACTATGCGGAGAGTGCAAAAAGATGTCTTACCCCAGGATAAGCCGACAATCCCTCAATCGGACTTAAACAAACTGGAGGAAGAAGATGTAGAGAGGAAATCTCTCATCAAGAATTTTAAGAGGGGAGGCAGCCCCAAGAGAAAAATTGGTAGCGGTCGTTTTGTGAATGATAATTCTGGGAGGAAAAATCATCACTATAAAGCTTCGAGTGGAAGAGACCATACCGGTGCATGGACAAATAGGTCCACACAATTAAAGGTCCATATGTAGCTTTGTTAAGAACGTGGACTGATGAAAAGGCAGAGGAAAACATTACATCTTCATACCAATATGTGAATGAGCTGACCACTCGGTTGAAAACTGGCTGGAAACTTGCCAATGAAAATTTGAAACAAGCCAGGAAGAAACATGCTGCCTATTATAACAGGAAGGCGAAAGACAGAAATTTGGCTGTGGGAGAGAAGGTACTGCTTCTTTTGCCCGGGAGTCAGAATAAGTTACAAATTGGATGGCAGGGTCCATATACAGTTCTAGAGAAGGTGTCTAGAACAAATTATAAGATAGATAAGAAGGGGAAAGAAAAAATCTATCATGTGAATCTCCTGAAGAAATATTTGGAAAGAGAACATCAGGAAGAGACACACTTGTTGACCTTGTCCATCGCCATGGAGATGAAAAAGGAACCACTTTCATCATTTGAATATCCATTACACCCCTGTGAGACAGCAGCACAGGTGAAAATCAGTACACATTTAACGAAAACTCAGAAAGAGAGAGTGCAACAGGTTCTAAAGAATCATGCAGAGGTGTTAACAGACCGACCAGGGCATACAAACCTATTGGAATATGATATGAAACTCATAGACTCCACACCTGTCTGTATGAAACCATATTCGATTCCGTTTGCTAAGGAAAAAGCTTTGAAGGAAGAGATAGACTATCTGTTGAAGGAAGGAATTATTTCGCACAGTGAGTCTTCGTATAGTTCCGGGGTGGTACTCTTAAGGAAGCCCTCTGGAGAACATAGACTCTGTATAGATTACAGGAGACTGAATGCTATTACAGAAGGACAGGTGGATCCATTGCCGGATACAAATCAGCTGTTTGCCAGGCTAAATAAAGCTAAATATTTCTCAAAAGTGGATCTGAGTAAAGGATACTATCAGATTCCAGTAAAGCCTGAGGTTAGACCATACCTAGCTTTTAGTACCTCAGAAGGACACTATGAGTTTAATAGATTGCCATTTGGATTGAAGAATGCGCCTAGTGTCTTCTCTAGAATGATGAGAAAATTATTGGATCCTCTGAATAATCCCTGTATAACAAATTTTTATGGATGATATCCTTATAGCAACAGAAACATTTGAGGAACACATTGACTCTCTGAACATGCTGTTTGATCGACTTAGGGAGGCAAATTTAACAGCCCGTCCAACCAAATGTTGCGTTGGATGTAAAGAATTGGAATTTTTGGGACACACAGTTTATCAGGGAAACATGACCCCTGACCCAAAGAATTTAGAGAAACTACAGAAAGCCCCGAGACCACAAACCAAGAAGGACGTGAGATCCTTTGTCTCCTTATGTGGTTTCTACCAGAAGTATATCAAAAACTTTAATTCCATATGTGCACCTTTAACGGAATTGACACGTAAAGGACTTCCAGATCGCATTACATGGACACCACAATGTGAAATGACTTACCAAGAATTGAAGGAAAAGCTCACAAGTAAACCCATTTTGAAATTACCTGACTTAAGTCAAGAATTCATAGTAAGGACGGATGCAAGTAATATTGGGTTAGGTGCAACTTTACTACAGAAATCAGATGCATTGGATGGGGAATTAAGCCCAGTGGCATATGCTAGCAGAAAGTTGAATAAAGCTGAAATCAACTACTCAACTAGCGAAAAAGAATGTCTTGCAGTAATATGGGCAATAAAGAAATTCAATATTTATCTATATGGGAAGGCATTTAAGTTGCAAACTGACCACAAACCTTTATCGTTTTTAGCACAGGCTAAGCATGAGAACTCTAGGTTACTCCGATGGTCTTTGCTTCTGGCTCCATATAATTTTAGCATTGAATATATATCTGGAAAAACCAATCTGGGAGCGGATTTTTTAAGCCGCCATCCGTGTGATGAGAATCACCGTAAACCCCAGAAATAATAATAAATTTCTCTATGTGTATATAGAATAAAGGACTGACATATAATGTCTGTTTTAAGAGGGGAGGTGTCATGAAATATTCTAATCCACATATATAAATTATTAGGTAAATATGAAGCCTAACAAATAAAATTAATAAAGAGAAGAGCAATGGTAAAATGACAGTGCTGTCACAAGGAATGTACTCGAAATCCCCCTTGTTTTCTGCTTCGTCTGCAAATTGTAACGCTTTCACGTTGATATAAAAGCTTACTGTATTATTACCCGCCTTCTTCAATGAAACGTGTGCTGCATTTCTAAGAAAAACATTGAGACGTACTGCGTAATGACCTAAATTAATCCTAACATTAATTATATTACGTTACCAAAACGAACGAACAGATGGACAAAAGGATAGAGAGAGGGGAGGGCTGAAAATCAGGAACGCATGCAACACGCGACGCGCGATATACAAATGCTGCCATCACGCGTGTAAGTCTACAAGCACTAACTTTTTCAGACGGACAGTGATAAAATACACTACCCTTTCCCAGAGTTAGGTTTTAAAATCATAAAAAACGCTTATTGGGGAAACCTGACATTCTACTGTTTTATGTCCGAAATCCTGACATTAGTCTGACAGTACAGCAGGACAGGTGGCGGTTCTCACATAAAAAAATAAAACAACTATACGACTATCCTAGAAATTGCATATTTTGAACGCAGCCACGTAGCTCCTTTAAATTAGTATTTTTGGGTTCCTTAGGGCTTGCTGACAAATAATATGTAAAACGTTACGCAAATAGTCCAGGAATTAATAAATTATACCCAAAATAAAATATTGGGGGTGCCTGACAGCATAAAATCATTTCTGCTCATAAGATTTTTTTTTTAACGTGTTTGAAAAAAATTTACGTTACAGAAATAGCCTACCATGTAAACTCCAAATTGATTGGAGCGCAACAAATGAAAGCCTAACCACGATTGGTCGGGCTATAAATACTATCTTGGTTGTTAGGGGAGACGGGAAAAGATAACATTTTTTCAAACACTTGTCGAAACGGGGCTCATTGGTCAGACTCGCTGATATACACACTTGGGAGCGTTAGTTCGAAACCACTTGTTTAAATACACTTGATAAAGCATCAGTGCGTTGAAGCCAGCATATATTTGGCTAAATTAAAAGCCTGGAAGATAAGCAGAAGGAAATTTGTGCCAGTTTGTGCCAGAATTCATTGCTAATCAACGTATCTGTGTTATTCGTATGAATTGTGGTAAGCTTGAACCATTTAATATCTTTTAATGAAAATTGAATGTGAATTGTTGATTTATGCCTGTATATATATGTGTAGTTCAGTGGCAAACGTGAGGTAAAGCCTAAAATGCTCCAGCCTGAACAGAGGGTGTCGGAGAGAAGTAAAACGGCATGGAATGGCCAAACAGTACACTGACACCTGGATGATTGACTAGAAAGAAATAATGCTGGAAGTGCAGAGGCGTAGTAACCATTAAGAAGGGTAATGCTGGTATAAAGTATTTCAGATGAAGCTGACTGTTGGCCTAACGCTCTGAACGCAATGTTTGTGCTGTATTGTGATCAGTGTAAAAGAGAATATAAATTAGTTATGAAGTAGAAGGTACATCCTTCTTGATTTCAGGGACAGTGGTCTTGATGGTACTGAGCAGCATCTGGTCAGAGATTTGCTGAATCCAGTGTCGGACAGCATACTCCTTGGTCTTTTTAGCTATCAGTGAGGTGTCTCCTGAGCCCAGAGGAGAATTCGAGCAGAGGAGTCCTCTCCTGCCGCCATCACTCAAGATAAGCAGAGTTGGCCAGCTGAGCTCAACATTATGCCCCTCATCTTGAAATAACTTTATAAAAATACTATTCAGAGGGGAATTTACTTATCTTAAAATCAGGAACTGTGAACATCTCCAATACTAGTCCCTAAAGACAAACTATTGAAGTCATGATGACAAATACCTACAGAGCTTGAACAAAACAAAACCAGTATTACCTCATTTTACTATTACAAAACTGACACACATAGAACATTTGTAATAATATATGTCACTACAATATTCATATTAAATACATTCTGTACATAACTTGTAATTTAAATTGATTGTGATTCCTGGTTCCCTTGTAGTTGAATCAGGACACATATTCATTCATGCTAGTAATGAATACATATTGTTATTTGAACCGTTACGAGTGACTTCTTTAAGCTATTCTCATAGAGTGTTATATGTATGTGAGTGTCACAGTGTTGTTAAGAGTAGTGGATTAAATTAAATTGTTTATCTGTCTGTTGTTGTGACTTACACTTCACCATACTCATACCCTAGACGCATAACGTAGCATCACACTATTCCAGAATAATTCTGACTGAGATAAGAGATATGTGGTAGCAAGTAAGGTTATCTATAATACACTACTTTTAATAGATATAGATACCTTCACAGCTGATCTCAGTCAGTACACTAAGTCCCCTATAAATATTTATAACATCCCACTTCACCACACACAGTTCTACAATACAGAACAGCGCTCATGATGCTATCTGACTTCTGACTTCTATCATATATTTGTTAACCCAGTTCACCGTTAATCAAGTCTACAAGCGATGCAACCCTTAATTTACTGTGTCCAACCCATATACAAAGTATCAACTCCCTTTTTAACCTTAACATCTTACCACCACCTCCGGAGAAAAAAATGTGTTATCATTTTTTTAACAAAAACTACATCAATAAAAAATGAGGGGTCAGCTAAACTCTAAAATACTCATACAAAAATTAGCTTATGTTAAGGTTATAATAATACATCGACAAAAAATATAAACAAGTGTACAATAAAACAAATTATGCACAATAATTTGCTAAGTACATTAAATAAGCAGTTTCAAACAAAGTTAACGTATGTTCACTGTAGAGTAAGTAGTATACAATAAATAGAAAGTAACAGACAAGATCAAGCAAGAAAAGCATGATCAACAATGAAAATAATCAATATAATAACAATGATCAATAATCCCATATGATAACAATCAAGTAAATCAAATCCTTACATTCAACTAGATAGAACCGACATAAAAACTACCTAATACCAAACCATATAATTAACATAACAATCCTAAAGAAGGATGTATAAGAAGTGTAAGAAGTAAACGTATACAAATAGAATTAAGTGACACCAAGATGAAACATAGAAGCATCACGAAAGTATAAACTGCTTCAAAAGAAATGAAGTGAAACGAAGAATCATCCGAAAAGAAAGAAGAAAATTCAAGAAATGAATGTATAGAATAAGTAGTAATACATCCTAATAACTATCTAAACAAACAATGTATTGTAAAACAAATACAATCATGACAGAAAATCATCGAACAGAAAGACATAGTATATATATATATATATATATATATATATATATATATATATATATATATATATATATATATATATATATATATATATATATATATATATATATATATATATATATATATATATATATATATATATATATATATATATATATACTAAACACTAACGAAGGATATAACTAGATAATGCATAATAAATAATTTAACCAAATTACAAAACTTACTCATAACTAAAATGGATTATCACAGACATCACACACACAAAAAATGTGCGAAATGTAAAAACAAAATATCACAATCTCAAAAAAAATATTACTATTATATTTTCTTGTTTTTTTTTTTAAATCTGGACATATCAATATATATATTACTCCTAGTTAAACACTGAGCACACAAAAATACAACACTTCCAAAAGAAAAACAAATACATTACAAAAAAGATTCTTAACGTTAAGTTAAATAAAAATAGTATTTTAAATTTTTACAAGTTTCAACCACTAATTAATAAGTCAAAAGTGAAACGAGCTTTAACAAAATGAGAGACATAAAAAAAAAATATTCCCATCTCTAAGTAAACACAAATGAGCACCTACAAAAAACCACACTATTAACATTATACCCACTTGCAAATATAAAGATAACATTATTTCTCATGAAAAAATGTTTAAGTCAGACTACTAAATTCTTCAATAAAACAACAGTATCTGCTATCTCTGTCAATTCTACATATATAGTTTAGTTCCAAAATAACATTTCACAACCCAACAATTTATTCATATAACCTCTGTATACGGTAATATCTTAACTAAACATGGAGTCAGATACGAAAAAGAAAAAACAAATTTAGTAACCAAAAAAAACTCTCTGAAAGCGACTAACGCATATTCATAACTAATGAGTTTGTGCTTAGGGCTGGCAATCTCATTATGTATAAAACTATCCTAACAATTAGTCCTGCAAAATCATATCAATGTTTTGATGTAACAACTATCATAGCTCCAAACTTGACAACAGAGCACATACAGTCAAATACAATATGAGCAATTGAAATAGTCTTCAGACTAGTGTATGTAAATACAAAAAAAAATCCATAATTTCATCAACAACAAAAAATAACAATCAAAGACAAGTCGCTACAAAATGAAATGTTACAATTCATTACAATGATAATACGTACAATGTTTATCAACAATACAATTATTTAAATAACAAGATAGAGTACAAATAATGCATAAATATGGACATACACAATATCCAATGTAACATTATACAATGCAATCATATTATACTATACAATAATACATTATCCTTAAAAAAAAAATCAAGTATAAGAAACATTGTAGCAACCTTGAGTCAAATCGAAAAGGAAAAAACAAATAGGTCACAACTCCGGTTGATAGAATCCCATAAACCGCACGGAGTGACATCAAATAATACAGGGTCAACATGTTGGCTGGGTTACGCTTGACTGAGCACACGGTCGTAAGGTAACAAACATTTTTTTCATAGCTACAGCAAAACAGACACGCTGACTTTTATCGCATAGCTGCTACTGTTGAAAAATACAAATGAAAATCTCCATTTTAATCAACTGTCAGATTATAATAAAAAACGGATAGGTTAAACACACAATTACCAAAACCCGTGGTTATGAAAACATCTGGTTTCCATATGATGTCACCAACTCTTCGTTCACACATAGTATACAACCCAGGAGGCTTGGGTCAACCTGACCGAAAATGACGGTCATCACCCCAGTAGTAGGCTGAAATAAAGTGACATACACAACAACGAGATTCTCTCTCGTAATCCAAAAAACATAACAGTAGTAGTACTTGGGACATCAATAGTTACTGTTACTTTATTTACTACCAATGACTTTGGATATTGTGTATGACAAGCAGTGGAACTTATCAAATCCTTATGGTTACCACCATGATGTTTGTTATATTTATTACCAGAATTAGATATTACACATGAAGTATCTTTACTGGTCTGACGCCAATAGCCATTAATCTTCAACGTAGCGTCTTCCGTACGTGGGAAATTATATCTGCCACGCCGAGATTTAAGTCCATCATGTTCCATTTTCGAATTCGCAAAGAGTGTATAGGGCGGGCTCTTTGCTTGTTTATAAACAACCTTCTGTCTAGTATTGTCAACCTTAACAGTAGACAAATCTTTGATGCCTAAAACAACATCCACTAAACCATTCACTCTTCCCCTCAATTCAGTAATCTCTTGGTTTAGTTTCTTATTTAAGTTTTTAGATGTTAAAACCTTACTCTTCTCCTCCATGAGTAATTTCTCAATATCAGTCATTTCCTCTTTCCTAAACGATAACTTCTCTACTCTCTTTTCTACATCCTTTTCTTTGCTTTCCCTCTTCTGTCGTGCCAATTTCCGTAATCGTTTCCTTTGCACCTCTTCTATCTGTGGCTGAGGTCGGGCCTCCTGGGCTTCAAGACCTTCGACTTGAGCAGCTTGTGCTCTCAACTGTGTTTACTCCAGTTGAAGTACTTTGATCTTATTATCATAGCTATCTTTAATCTCATTAATTATCTCTGTATTCTTCACTAAAGCCATATTTTGCAAAACAATCCACCTCACTTCTTAAATCTCGAATCGT
Source organism: Oreohelix idahoensis (assembly GCA_024509875.1). Lineage (NCBI taxonomy): Eukaryota > Metazoa > Mollusca > Gastropoda > Stylommatophora > Oreohelicidae > Oreohelix > Oreohelix idahoensis. The sequence continues at coordinate 28,023 of JAMPIV010003055.1, read as the reverse complement.
TTCTGTATCAGACTTCTCATTTTCCTTAGCCTGAACTTTTAATTTGCGATACAACTCTTTCTTTTCTTCAATTTCTCGAGTGAGATTACATACTTCGCTATCTTGTGTTCTATCTGAACTTCGAAATCTTTTACTTTACTGTACGCAGAGTCTAATGCTGCTTTCACACTAGAAAGCTCCAAGTTTGATTTATGCAAATCACTTGTGAGTTTAAACACTGTTTCTTGTAATCTATTCTTTTCAGATATATCCTGCAAGAAATTCTCTCTTTGTTGTAGGGCAATTTGCTTGTTGTTTTTCCTCCGCTCCTTCTCTTCTAATTCTTTTTTGTTGTCATCCTGCATGTTGTTGCAGATTACATTATGTAAAACCCTATGGATATATTTGTGTCTATCCTGAGTACAATTGTATACAAACGAACGTATGTAATGCAACACCTCCGCCAAATCTCTAGCCATGATCAATCGAGGACCTGACCAGAAGTTATTGTTAGCAAAACACGACAAAGCTTCTACCACATTAAACAAAAAACCATCCAGCACGTATTTCTGAAGTGCTGGGCCTTTTAATGCCTTACGACATTTACCTACTTCAAATAAATAATCCAACACGGGCGTCATATCGTCTGGATGCATATCACAATCCATGGTGATTCAATCACTGAATTTACAAAATTTATAGACCACTTATAATTCTAATAAGATTAAGTTACATAGCCATTAATCAATTATGCACTAAATCTCATAACAATACGCTATCAACATGGAATACTCAAAAGCATAAATAATGATAACTGGAAGGCTTGACAACATCATACAGAGACACAGTTTTCACATAAAAATGACTTATCTTGTAAGTAGAAAACAGTCCCGTTCTTTTGTTACCACTGATGTGCATCAGACAACACACCATAAGCACACTCCCTTGTTGAAAGTTCCAGGAACAGCACTGGACCCGTCATCAACTGTCACTTCAGGAAACTTGATACTGCATGAAACAGGAAACTTGACTGCTGCAAATATGTCATTAAAAAGCATGTACAAATTAGACACTTCACCGTGTCACCGATTATAGGTCACGTGCGACACCAAACTGGATGTAAGCAATGCAGGTGTTAACAAGGCTTGAAATATTTTACTGCCGACTCATTTAGGCTGGAAATAAGCATACTTGTCTTAGATGAACGTCATAATCATCTGTTCCTAACTTACATTAGTCCACTCATTCCTACTGTCATATCAATACTGGCCCGTAGGCATAGATGATAACCAACACAGTTAAAGCTGAACTGGGTTCTAAATCGAAGCTCCGCCCACACAGGGCTCACTACTGTTGGCGATTACTGAATTCATTTATTCTCATATGCATTTTACATATCAAATTCAAGGAATTCAACGTTGTAAAGTAAAATAATAATATAGCACACTCATATTAACATTAATTACTTATAAGCATGACATAACATATGTTGAAAAGTACAAACATTATCAGAGATAGATAGATAGATAGATAGATAGATAGATAGATAGATAGATAGATAGATAGATAGATAGATAGATAGATAGATAGATAGATAGATAGATAGATAGATAGATAGATAGATAGATAGATAGATAGATAGATAGATAGATAGATAGATAGATTAGATAGATAGATAGATAGATAGATAGATAGATAGATAGATAGATAGATAGATAGATAGATAGATAGAACGAACGAACGAACGAACTTTATTTTCAAAGGGTTTAGAATTGGTCACGCAGGCCCGTCTAACATTCTGCCCTTCCTTTCTCTCTTCTTCCATAGTTAATCTATTTATTCTCACACGTATCCTAAATGTTACTTAAATAATAAAATAACAAGAAAATACAATAAAATAAAATCCCAACATTGTAACAGTACAATAACAGTTACACAAATTTACAGATGCGTATCATAATTTATACTAAACAGGACAAAATTAACTTTAAAACCTACATATGATGTTATGTAATAATAATAATAATAATAATAATAATAGCCCCTTCAGTCATAACTGACTATGGGAATGCGCCCCTGAGGTGACAGCGTAATTATTTAAGAACATAACGAAATTAGGGTGGCATATAATCTGCACTCATGATGTATTTGAAAAGTCTGTGATTGAATGAATATGGACTAAGAGTATTTTTTAAGTCGTGTGGAAGAGTATTCCACAGATGAGCAGCAGAAAAAGCTAAACTTTTCTTGAATAAGTCGAGCCTAGGCTTGGGCATGTGTAATTTATTTAAGCGTTGACTGCGTCTTCCGCTGTATTTGAAAATAGGCCACAGATACGTTGGAGCATTCTGTGACAAGATTTTGTGAATAAATTTGGCTTTGTTGAAGAGAAGGCGCTTTCTTAGTGGTAATATGTTAAGATATGGATATGCGTCTACACACTGTGTGAGGTTTTTGTCTGAAATTAGGCGCACTGCACGTTTTTGTAATGAAAAGAGTCTTTTAGTGTTGGACATGGTGCAGCCATCCCAAATTGTGGAACAATAGTCTAGATGTGTTTGTATCTGGGATGTATAGAACATTTTTCGTGTCTCCTCATCTAGGAAATGTTTGATTTTAGCTAACTGGTAAACTTTTTGTGCCGTTTGTTTGGTCAGTGCTTGTACATGCGAATTCCAACTTAAATGTTGGTCAATTATGAGTCCTAGTGTTTTATATTCATTTACATTTTCAATTAAAGAGGTTCCAATGTAGAGCTGAAGTGTTGTTTTTTGGCGAGTTTTGTAATTTTTGTCTAGTTGATATTATCATACATTTTGTTTTAGTGATATTTATTTGCATGCAGTTTTCATTGCTCCACTTAATAAGATTGTCTGTGTCGCTTTGTAATAATATTTTCTAGCGTGTTGCAAACTTTTATCACTAGTATAAATGGTACAGTCATCGGCAAATAGGTCGCAGGATGAGTGCTCGATGTGTAGTGGAAGGTCATTTATGTAAATGGAAAAAAGTAGAGGGCCGAGAATAGAACCCTGAGGAACACCAGTGTCAATAATAGTTGGGCTTGACAAGGAGTTATTGTACCACACTACTTGCTGTCTGTCGGACAGGAATGATTTAAGTAATGTCACTAGTTTAAAGTTAACTTTCATTGTTTCTAATTTTCTTATTAAAACAGCGTGATCTAACATATCAAATGCTTTCCTAAAGTCTACAAAGATTGCTCCACATATGTTATCGTTATTTATGTTTAGGTGCAAGTTGTCTATCATCTTAGTTAGAGCTGTGTGGCATGAATGCTTTTGTCGAAACCCTGACTGACTGTCAATTAGCAAGTCATTGCTAACTAGGTAATGTAGTGTTGCTTTATGTATGTGTTTTTCTAGTGGTTTAGAAAGCGATGATAAAAAGAGAAATAGGTCTATAGTTACCAAGATTACTGTTATCTGACGAGCCAGGTTTGAAGAGAGGATATACTTTGGCAATCTTAAAGGCTGAAGGAAAATAACTTTTAGCAATACATTGATTATATATAAAAGTTAGTGAATCACTAATAGCTGGTGCGGCGTAACGCAGTATTCGATTACTAATTCCGTCAAGCCCTGATGAGCTATTATCCTTAAGGCCAATAAGATAGTTATACACTTCATTAACTGTCATAAAAGGAATGTCGGTGGAACTGAGTTTGTACATTTGTTTTTACAGAATGCTGAAAGTTTGTCTAAGTCACTACAGGAAGGTGGTATTGTGGATTTCAGACCGTTTATTTCTGCTTGAAAGTGATTGCTGAAGTCGGTGCAAGTAAATGAAGTGTTGGAAGAGAATGAGTCTGGTGCATTACGTTTTTTTTCGCTAAGGTGTTAATTGCCTTCCATATTTCCTTACTATTTGATTTGTTCTGAACTATATTTCTAAAACGATTTTTCTTTTCTTTCCGAATTAAATATTGAACTTTGTTCCTGTATACCCTGTATGTGTTGAGGTCCTTATTTTTGTGCGCTTGATCTCTCTGCCTCATAGCCTCCAACACTTCCTGCGTGATCAACGGAGATTTTAATTGTCGTTTGACGCGAATTTCCTTAGCTGGTACGTGCGTGTCAAAAACATTATAAAAAATTTTTTGTCCAGTATTCAATAGCGTCATCCGGATCAGGAAGTTGGTAAACACGGGCGAGAGGTGCAGTTAGCAAGTCATTTAAAAATAATTCCTTACTGAAATGTTTGAAACTTCTAAATTTGATACTTACATGTTTATTTTTTGGAACTTTACATTTATTCTTTGACCATGTACAGCATACTGGATAGTGGTCACTCATTGCAATATTAGGGACAGAGCATTCTATGATGTTTTCTGGGGCAAGTTACGTAGATGTGGTCGATTAGTGTGGTTGATGCTTGTGTTACTCTTGTAGGCTGGTTAACTATTTGTTTTAAGTTGTACGATATTATATTTTTCCATGTTAGATTTGAATTGTGTATATCGATGTTGAAATCACCAAGAAGAACAACCTCCTTGACTGTGGCAAATACATTGTCCATCATTATGGTGAAATCTTCGTACCATATAGGTCCTGCACTAGGATTTCGATAAAGATATCCCACCAGAAATGGGCCCTGATTCGGTAGCTTTATTTCCAACCATACACATTCTATCTCTGCTGTCTCTAAGTCGTTTCTGCGGCGAAAATTAAGGGAAGTGGAAATATAAACTGTTATACCTGTCTCTTGTTTTTTGCTTGCGTCTCGCCGAATAGTTTTAAAACCATTTAACGCAATGTCATCGTCTGTTATTCTGTCATTTAGGCGACTTTCTGAAAGTCCAAAAATGTGAAAATTATTACTTAGAATGTATGTAAGTTCGGGGAGTTTACCTAGAAGATGGTAAATATTCAGATGACCAAGTCGTAGACCATCCTTGTGAAGCCACGGTACATAATTACCAGCCATGCTTGTATAGTAAAAAGAAAGATATATTTTAAAAAAATATAAAAAAATATAATAAAAAAATACAAGTTAAAAAAACAGTTAGGCTATGCACACAAAAAGCGCAAAATATTTTTACGAATTAATACTTCACCAAGGAAGTGGAATTCAAGAAATGAGAAATTGCAGAAAATACAATATTAAAATAATTAATACAACTAATAAAAAACAATTTCAACTGAGTATATGAAAATTGTCACAAAAACAATCAGGCATACAACATATCACACCAGAACTGCTCAACACAACAAAGTGAAGTTAAACGAGAGATGGAAGAAATTAATAATAGTCACAAGTCAGACAAGTATACAACACTTCACACCTTAACACCGAAAATTCTAACAAATTGAAGCTACGCGTGATAATAAGAAATTTAAATTGTAACGAAATAAGTAATCAAAGAAAATTTTTTTTTAGAGGATATTAACCGATATAAACTATTAAAAGTTCTGATTATTACCGTTGTATTAAAAAATCAACAAATGTTCAAATGGAGTGAAGGCTGTAGTAACAGAGATTTAGTGAAGCAAAGTGTTTGTTCGTCAATAACTGACGTCTCTGCCGGGCATATAATAGGGATGACTTTGGGCAGACATCATTAATGCTTGTCTAAGTGACGCAGGGCTGAATTGCATCAGATAGACAAGTTCAGGGTTCCACTGAGGACGATAATAAGAACTAGGGAGGAAGCATGGTGATCTCTGATTTCTTCCGTCCTTGTTGTAGTGTTGGTAGGAGTATTCTGCGCCTGGGACATTGGAATACTGTTGGTAGAGGTACCTGAGTGGGGCTGCTTTGTGACTAATGGGGGAAACATGGTATCATAAGATTCGGCTTCCTGATTGAAAGTGGCGTTGTGATAGCTGGAAGGCTGCCTGCTTGCAATAGGTGTGCTTCTTTGAGGGGTAGGTGGTGTTTGTGATGCGTTGTAATTATATGTTGATGTCTCAGTAGATTTCGTTGCATTCTCTATATGGGTTGAGCTGTCTTGTTGTGTCCTTTCTGGATATTTTATGTTTTTGGCCAGGATACTGCTTCCCAGTGTGGATGTGTGAATTTGATCTCTGTAGAGTCGTTTCTTAGGCGCTCCTCAGTGCGATGTAAAGAATGGCGTATTGTTGATGATGCCAAGGCCGTTTTGTTTACAATATAGTTCTGTAGTTTTGTGTTGTAAGTGTCCGCTGTGCGACGCTGAAACCCATAGCATGGTGGTATATGATTGATGAAATAAAAGATGGAGGCTTTGGGAAATTTTTGTTTTATTGTAGCCACCAATCCTGAGGGGTTTAGGCTCTGCTCATTCATGATATCATTAATTCCTACGTGTATGTGTTGTTTTTGTTATCTTGTGATTAATATCGAACTTATTAATTATGTCCATTAGTCTTTTAATACCAGCCCCGGCACTGTCATAACTGAAACGATGTCTTCTCTTGTAGTGGACATTCTTTCACAATAAATACCCTTCAAGAGGGAGTCACCAATTACAATATGTGTAACGTCACTACGTATTTCTTCACTTTGTTTTCTATTATATTGATGCTGCTGCCTTTTGTGGTGTTCTTTTTTGTGGACTGTTGTGATGGCTCTGAGATTTTGTAATTTGGTTTTCGGGCACTGGAACGTTGTCTGGTAGGGATGCTGATACCTGCTCATTTTCTGTTGAACAATCCTCAAGAACTTGAAATCTGTTGGTAATTTTGACTCCAATGGGATATGTTGTGTTTGTGAGTGTCGCTTCGGGTTTTCTGTGTACAGTTTGGTGGTGACCTTTTTGTGATTTGGCGTATTTTTTATGTATGGATTCTTCGCAATCATCTTCTACTATTGTTTTGAGGATGATCTGGTTGTCTTATCTTATAGAGTGAGAAGTCTCTCTGCAGTTTTTCGATGATGTCCTTCATGCTAGAATTGTCTTCCCTCAGAGATACTATCTCCCTTTTAAGAAGTTCGTTTTCGGCCTTGAGCGATGTCTGTATACTAGACATGAGATCACCAATTAAACTTCGTAGCGTGTCCTCCATATTTTGCATTAGCTCCTGGCAGCACGACACAGGTAACTTCGTGGTGTCTTCTTTTTGTATGCTCAAGAGATACAGTTTTCAGCTTTTCGTATATTTTCCATGGTGCTCCATGGGGTATTCGATGGCCAACATAGGTTTAGAAATTGTAGGGCTGTCTGTTATTGTATCCAATACTGCAGAAGGTAAAAATTTCTGATTCACTGTGAGACATTGGGTTGCAGCTGATGTTGAGAATGTCGTTGTCGGTAGTAAAGTCACTTATGCCTGGAATCATTGAGTCTACTGCCAAGTGGGGCATAGAAACAGCGGAGTCCATTTTAGTGTTTTTTACCTCAACATCAGTTACAATTTTTGCAGATTCTTTTAATTCTTCAAATTCTGTTTCTAGCCATGATTCGATAGCTGCGGCAGTCCCCTGGATCATAATTTTGTTCTTAGTGTGATAAAGGTGAATTTTGAGAAGTGGTGTTGTTATAACGTCTTCTACTAGTGCACCATTTATGTCTGTTCTTGACTCTACAAGTCCTGTTTCGTAGAATTTAATGACAATGAAACGAAATGCCTCGTACTGAAAGGTGTTCTGGAATGTTATAGTTACACATTTTCCATGACTTGATAGCTTCAAGGTTATACCGGACCCTGTTCTACAACCTTTAAGTTTTAGGTGAATAGCCCTCTCTTTGTTCAAAGCATAGTTCTTTATGGTCGTTGGTCTTAAACGAGCGTCCCTGGGGCCCACTGTTAGCTGCGAACTAACACCTTCTTCCAAGCATGACATTGTTACATTCCACCGGGCGTTTTGTTATCGGTGAGGAACATTGTATACCGGGAAAATTTTATGATGCTTGACAGCAACGCTTGACCAACAACTGACCTCTTGCTTTGGCGAAGGTCACATTCGGATGAGTCATGTAGTCATTGTTAAAAATATCCTCCAATAACATAGAGAAAAAACTGATACACATTTCAACGGTATTCTATAAAATGTTACACATTACATTAACACAATATCATGTTTAAAAATTTCACCGTCTAATAACCAATATACTGATATAAAAATCCACGGAATGTGACTTAAACTTCCTGCTATAATGAATGGATAGGTTAATGTTACGTTCTGAGTACTATGGCTGGACTGATCGAAGTAGGTGTGTACTGGTACATTCATCCGTTACAGTAACACACATTGAATTCATGTATCGTTGAACGAAGAGTAACGTTTAAATAACACTTTATTCACGTTACACACATACGACGACACAGACGAGAAACAGCATAAAGTACGAACGAACGAACGAACTTTATTTTCGAAGGGTAAAGAATTGGGCGCGCAGGCCCGTCTAACATTCTGCCCTTCCACTCTCATTAATCTTGCATACTATATCCTTTCATTCCCACATGATGCTTTAAGCATTAATTTAAAGGCATGCAACATTTTAAAGTTACCATAACAGCATTCATTTACAGTATGCAAGCATAATAATAAAAAAAAAATGAGTAGGGTTTTTTTTTTTTTGAAACAAACAAGCTAGTAAATGGGGGAAAAAAAGTAATAATAAAATAAAATAAATAAAACAATAAATAAAAATAAATAAATTCTGTATACCGACACTCACTCATGCGGTCAATCCGTCTACAATTAATCTGTATTTTTGGTATGCGGGTACATTCTCACGACTCACATTTCTAAAGTACAGTATTATGTGGGTACATTCACACATACATTACATTATATAATAATATTTTAAAGTGAATATAATAATGATATTACATGGATATAAAACAAATTATTCACACACAAAAATGAGCGGAAGAGGAAAAAAAAAATGTTGACCTATGGATGAGATGTTGACAGGCAAATACTGTTTCTATGGGGGTAGATAATCAGTGTTGAGGAAGTGTTTGAAAAGTGCTTTGTTAAAAGAATATTGTGTAGGTAGGCTTTTTAGGTGGTGTGGAAGGCTGTTCCATAAGTAGGCACCAGAGTAGGCTAGACTCTTTTGAACAGGTCGATCCTACCTAGGTTTGGGCAGACGTAACTGATGTAATCGTTGTCCCTCCCTTCTACTGGTTTGAAACAATGATCTTAGGTACGACGGGGCATTGTTAGATAGAATTGTGTGAGTCAGCTTGGCTTTGTTGTAGAGAAGACGTTTTTTTTAGCGACAGTATTTTGGGTTCTTTTTCCTGTCCTTGTGTGTGTGTGGTGTCGTGCGATTATCGGTGATCAGACGCACTGCTCTCTTTTGCAGGGAGTGCAGTCTCTTCGAGGTGGAAGCAGGGCAACAATCCCATAGTGTAGAGCAGTAATCTAGATGTGTCTGTATATGTGAGGTGTAGAACAATAGTCTAGTGTCTGCGTCTAAGAAGTGTTTTATTTTGGCTAGCTGGTACGTCTTTTGTGCTATTGTTTGGTTAAATTCCGTACATGGGAGTTAACACGTTAAGTGCTGGTCAATCGTGATCCCCAGAAACTTTGTGTTCTGTTACATGTTCAATTTGTATTGATGCCGCGTCTAGCTGTAGCGATATTTTGGTGCAGGTTAGGAAATTTTCTGTCTGGTGGTAATCAACATAGATTTCGTTTTTGTTGTGTTTACTGGCATACGATTCATATTACTCCATTTTGTTAGATTGTCTACATCGCTTTGAAGAGTCATTTCAAGTGCCACGCAGTCATTGTCACTAGTGTAGATAGTACAATCATCTGCAAAGAGGTCACAAGTTGAATATTTTAGATGTAGTGGCAGGTCGTTGATGAACATTGCGAAGAGTAGTTGGGGCCCAATGAATAGAGCCCTGTGGTACTCCTGTAACTACCTTCGAGAAATCTGATGCCGAGTTGTTGTGAAGCACTAAACTGTTGTCGATCTGCCAGGAATGGCGGTTGATGATGTTTAGTGGATTAGAGCCTATTCTGAGGGTTTCCAACTTTTGAACCAAGATAGTGTGGTCAATCATGTCAAACGCTTTCTTGAAGTCGACAAAAACAGCACCACATAATTTTCCATCATTTATGTTCGACAGCCAGTTGTCTGCCATTTTGGTGAGCGCTGTGTGACAGGAATGTTTGGGTCTGAAACCTGACTGGCTATCAATGATGCATTTGTTGTTGTTAAGTGTTGAAATGTGGTGTGTTGTAAATGTGTTTCTCTAGTGGCGGTTTTGATAAGAGATGATAGAAGGATATTGGTCTGTAGCTGTTGGGATCGCTATGTTGAGCCAGATTTATAGAGGGGGATACACTTGGCAGATTTAAAGGCTGTGGGGGGGAAATAGTTTGTGTGCAATACATTGGTTGTACACAATAGGTTAAGGACATCGCAAATGATGGTCCGCAGCGTTCACGTAGAATCTTATCTGCTGATACCATCAAGCCCAGATGAATTGTTTGTTTTTTAATGCCAAGATATATACCATTTCGAGAACTTCATGTACTGTTAGAAAAGGAATATGTCTTTGTGATCTGTTGTGGTGTACCTCAGTGTTGCAGAAGGCTGTCAATTTACTAATATCGCAGTCCCATTGGCTTTATAGTGTCGACTTGAAAGGCTAATTTTCTGTTTTGAATAGTGGTTGCTAAAATGAGTTGCCGTGAGGGAGCAGCTTTTTGGTAAAGAGTTTAGTGACTTTGATTTGTGTGTTAGTGTTCTAATGGCTGCCCAGACTTCTTTGCTGTTTGCTTTGTCTTGAATCATCTTTCTGAAATGTAGTTTCTTTTCCTGACGAATGAGATATTGTACTTTGTTTCTAAGCATCCGATACCTGCTGAAATCTTTGAGCTTATACAGTGCTTCGTCCATAGCGCTCTCTCATTGTGCTTGATAGTATTTCGTTGGTTATCCAAGGGGTCTTTCTGATGTTTTGACCCGAAACCTGCTTTATAGGAACATGTTTGTCGAATACGTTGTTGAAAGTTTGTGTCCAGTATGTTATGGCTTCTTCTGGATGCGGAAGTTGGTACACGTATGAGAGAGGGGATATTTGTAGGTCTTGTAGGAATAACTGAATGTTAAAGTTTTTGAAATTCCTGTAATGGACTGTGATGTGTTCCGTTTTAGGTGCTTTAAACCCCTTTCTCGTCCAGGTACATGATATTGAATAAAGGTATTCATGAAGCTCCCACACTCCACAGAGCTTAAGTACAGCGCCTAATGGCGCACACCTCATATAAATGCACGTACACCATGTTCCTAAAGAACTGCGCTCACCGCAGTTATAGATATGGCCTCATAACTTATAGCATAATGGTGCACTTCTCATTGAAGATGACCATAGCGATTTTCCTCAAAAGACTACGTCTCCCCTTCTCCACAAAGGCTGCTCCCCGGCAGTTGAATAATCATCGTCAGCTATCCCCTCTTAAGGCCTAATCATAAATAGTGGTGCACTTCCTCTAGAAGATGCACATCACCATATTTTCCTCAAAGGAAAGACACATGCGCACACAGCAGTCTGCAGTAATAAATAGACTATACATATGGCCCACAAAGTCAATGAATTTCCTCTCAGACTCTGAATATATGGTAGGATGACCTAATCTCCTTCACAAAATGTCCATGGCCTACAAAGTATCTCTCTACCTCTCGAACTCTTTATAGCGCCTAAAGGTATGACTAGTGGTGCAACTTCTCATTGAACGTGCCCAATAACAAACTCACTCATAAAGCTGCATCCACTGCAGTCATAAATATCAAATACATACCATCCTCAATAATCTAAACAAAATACTTAGTCGTTCCTCTCCTATCTACCGTGGGTGTCAATAAGTTTGCGGCTTCGGACACATTCGATTATATTAAAAAGGACTGTCAAATTTTGAGTCTGGTGAACTGATAATCGAAGAGAGAGTTCCAAGCGCCAGACTATCCTATCGGCTGTCTTCCTCCTGGCCTGGTTCCAATTCTAGTCCTCGGTCCTTCAAAGATTGTCTAATGTTGTCCTCCCAGCAGACTCTGGGTCGTCCTGGAGGTCTGGATCCCTGGCTCTTTGTTTCCCATGCTTGTCGTGGTAGCCGATCTTCTCCCATTCTGCAGACATGGCCAAACCATCTTAGTTGGGACTGTTCTATTTGGGTCTGCAGGGGATGGGATTTAAGGCCTTGACGTATCGTCTGGTTGCGGGACATGTCTCTTCTTGTTACTTCAACCACCTTCCTCAGATACCTCATTTCTGAGGTTTGAATCTGGCTTTTGTGGGTTGTAGTCATTGCCCATGACTCGCATCCATATGTCAAGACTGGGACATAGGTGGATCGGTATACAGCCATCTTCGTTTTTTTTCCAACCTCTTTCTTGCTCAGGACTCCTCATTTAAAGGCCTGATAATAAAGTACATTTTTTTTTTGAAATACATCTAGGAGCAACGTACAATAGGCTCACAAGCACCAATAACAATGCGCAGAATGATAAGCATTATATTTTCATGACCTTAGAGAAAGTATTTCTCTAAGTATAAATATTTCCAGAGAGGTGTCACCAACGCATACTACAATATTAGCAATGACACAATTTCCACATTAGTTTATACATAAATTTCATCTAAGATATCTTAACATCATGATCATCAAAGACGAAAAACATTGAAAGATCAGCGGTGAATAAATATCAATGAACCGCTAAGTAGTGTTACAATCAATATATGATATATTACATATGTGTACACATTTAAACATAGGAACAACTGTAGCAAAGTTAGTGATAAAGTTGATATTTAGTTGGATATAATATATGTTGATAAAGTACACCAGAACACTCCTAGGCGGGAAGACAGGCGTCTATCATCATCAGTTGACAAGATCCCTATGGTGTTGCCTGCCCCACTGTAGTGTATGGAATGTCAACTTGACCTACGCAGTGTTGTGTAGACATGGATGGAGTGTATAATGTGCGAATGATGATAAGGGTTCGTGTTGTTGACAAATGTTCTCTTCTCACACTCATGTATGACCGGAAGTCATCGACACCAACGACTGTGTACCTTTTCTAAAGTTTAATTGGACGTACACACTCGACAGCACAGATAGTGACAAATCACAGGTTGCCATAATACATCATAGTACAGTGGACAAATGGTCTTGCAATGTTACATGGGCACTCATGTAGAATAATGGTATAATGGACTGTCAATAGCCAAGCACTCAGTATCGCCCATACATATATCATCTGACGTCACTGACTGAGCACGTCAGCTTGTAAACAATATTTCAGATGACTTCTAAACCTAATCTCGTTTAGCAACGATTCTTCAACATAATGTTCAGCACATATTTTTCCATATAATAATATTGAACCACTAACAATGGGTTCTCATGTGTAGCAGTGATCTCTGGACTGATCAAGCGATAATACGGGCATCCCTTTTCTCTTCTTGAAAGTCCTACATGTTTTGGTTCCAAGATGGCTCCACTCGTGAACTGTCACTCACGTTTGAATACAGATAATGAATCTGTTCTAAAGTTAGTCATTCATACAACATTTCGTTGCTCTGTAGATTTGGTCATGAACAATAGACTGCATTCTACAGAATATAGTGCTGCTAGGAATCGAAGTCGTTTTTCATCGAGTCAAATATATTCTCTTAAACATTCAAATCGTAATTATCGACAATGGTGGCTTCGATCGAGAGTTCATAAGAGTATCTTTGATTACCTTGGTAGAGGGAATATGAAACTGCCATTCCTTGGCAAGATGAATAAACACTGGGGTAAAGCATACACGATAGGTCTAGACGACTATCACTTTCCCCAAAACCATGAGATCACTTTTTCAAGGCATCAAGCCGACATAGCAAAACACACACATTCCCTATCAGGACGAAGCCAAATCACCCCACTCAAGCGACACATCCGCCGAATAGCCTTTGACCTCTCTAGAGACAACAGAACATATAGTTCGACTTAGATATGTAAAGATATACAGATATAAGACAGACTTGTCCTACTCAGACAAACAATACACATAAATTCAGGCCATAGATATTCTGAAGCAAGAACAATCTATTATTACCCAAACAACGAATAAATCGCAGTAAAAATGTATTTATCCGCGGAGTTCAAGGGAAGTAACTCAATAATGACTTTCCCTTAAGCACTAAAAAATTACCTATGTATAATATTGTAAGATATCAAAGACTGCACGTAACAGTCTTACCACACCTCCCGGGAAAAAAAAAAAATGGAACATTTTTTTTTTTTTTTGAAATACATCTAGGAGCAACGTACAATAGGCTCACAACGCATGAATAATGCGCAGATGAAAATATCAGGAATACCTATAACGCCTAATATGAGGCTAAGTCGACTTATGGAGCGACTGGTGAGAATGTGTCTCATAAACTGAGAGAAATTATTTCTCTACAAGTATATTTTTCCAGGAAGGTGTCATCAAAGTATAATACAATTCTGGCAATTACACAATGCCTAAAAAATTCATATCATCACTACGTATTAGATATCTTAAATTTATGATTTATGAAGTAAAAATCATCAAAGCACAGCGGTGAATAAACATACATGAACCGCTATGTAGTGATACAATCATTATATTATTAAATTACAAATGTGTATCTATCATGATATAGAAAAGGAACTACTATAGAACTAGACATATCAAGAAGTCTAAGCCCTAATAGTTATGTGGAATCATGTGGGCATCTTGACAGAATGTCTGCCATCACATTATCTGATCCCCGAATAGCTCGCACAGAGAAATGAAAAGGTTGAAGAGCAATTGCATATCGAGTAGACCTCGAGCTCTTCAAATTCTTACTCTGTATAGCAGTAAGAGCTTTTTGGTCTGTTTCTACTATGAAATGTGCGCCTAGTAGGAATCTCTGTAGTTTGAGGATCGACCAAACCATAGCTAATAGCTCACGGTCTAAAACCGAATAATTCCTTTCTGCCGCATTAAGTTTTCTGGAAATATACATTACAGGATGCAGAGTTCCAGAGTACTCTTGCATTAGTGCCGCTCCAATCCCAGTGGATGAAGCGTCACTACGAAGAACGAATGTCTTATCTTTAGTGGGTAGCACTAAAATAGGTGGTGTTGAAAACAGTGTTTTAATCTTATCCAGAGAGCATTGGCATTCCTGAGACCAGTGGACCACATTAGGCGAACCTTTCTTTAGAAGTGTTGAGAGAGGTGCCATGATAGAGGATAGATTCTGAATGAATCTGCCATAAAATTGAATAAGACCTAACAGACTTCTCACCTGTTTTTTAGTCTTAGGGATTGAGATGTTAAGTATCTTACTAGTATTATGGTCCTCTGTCTTTAGGAAACCATGACCAACTCGGTGGCCTAGGAAAGAAATTTCGCTAAAACCAATATAGGCTTTAGAGGGTTTCGCTGTCAGGTTGTGCTCACGCAAAGTAGACAGCAATTCATCTAACCCTGAATAGTGATCTTCCCAAGTATCGCTGAAAAGACAGATGTCGTCTAGATATGCAATGACATCTGACCGATAAGATAGGATTCGGCGCATCATGCGTACGAACGTAGCTGGTGCGTTCATAAGACCGAAAGGCATAAAATTCCATTGGAACAAACCTCTAGGTGTTGAAAAAGCCGTGAGAGGTTTGGCGCGTTCAGATAAAGGAACTTGCCAATATCCCTTAGACAAATCAAGTTTAGTGAAAAAATGAGATTTGGAGAGTCGAGTAAGTAGCTCTTCCAGTAAAGGCATAGGTTCGGCATCGAACTTCGTTACTTGATTCAATTTTCGATAGTCAACGCAAAGACGTATGTTATTGTCTTTTTTACGCACAATAACCATCGGCGAAGAATACGCAGAGGTGGATGGTTCGATTATTTTCAAATCTATCATCACATCCAACTCTTTCTCGACCTGTGCTTGGAAATGTATAGGTATAGGATAAGGTCTAACCCTAATAGGAGTATGGTCAGTTAGCACAATGTCATGTTGAATGACATTAGTTTGTCCAGGGATGTCAGTGAGTACATCCTGAAATGTTTGCAACATAGTTGAAACTTGTCGCTGTTCTCCTAGAGACAAATCAGGAGAGACAGTAACGTTCTTCCATGATTCACTGGAATGAAGTGGGATCATTGGAAGAGGAAGATTTACATCTGAAAAACTTGTTTCCTCATCCTGTATCACGGACAGTGATGAGTAATGACCATGTGGTACTGGAGAATTGTCCGTTGCTTGGAAAATGGGTTGCAAATAATCCGGACGTTCATGGAATTCAGTAAGCATATTGATGTGGAAGGTTTTATGCTTCCCATCAATATCGACAATATAGTCGACATCGGAAATTTTCGATATTATATCGTACGGACCTTTCCAAGAAATAAGCAATCTGTTTTCCCTACAAGGTAGTAATACAAATGCTTTGTCACCAGGACAAAGTTGTCGTAAGCATCTCTTCTTATTGGCAAATTGCCTTGCCTTCTGTTTCGCAAATTCAGAAGAAGAAGTTGCTAATTTGCATGCTTCGATAATCTTTTGTCTCAACGCGATGACATATTCGTAGGATGACTTTGTGTCATCGTCAATATTGTCAGATGTTATGAGATCGTGAAGCAACGACATAGGGCCACGCGGACGCGCGCCAAAGACGAGTTCAAAGGGAAAAAATCCCGTATGTTCATTGGGTACCTCTCTGTAAGCGAAGAGGGCCGCAGGTAAAACTCTGTCCCAGTCTTGAGGATGATCCTCAGTTATCTTCCCCAGTAAGTTTTTAAGTGTTCTATTAAGGCGTTCGACCATACCATTAGACATTGGATGGTAGATACTACTTAAAGATCTATCTATCTGCAGGGTAGACATTACTTGAGACATGGTATCTGATATTAGTTGGGTGCCATGGTCTGACAATATCTCTCCGGGGAACCCCAGACGAGAAAATATAAGCCAAAGAGCATCTGCAATATCAGCAGTAGTAATGCTCTTCAGAGGAATAGCCTCTGGCCAACGTGTGCACATATCAACACACGTCAAGATAAACTGATGTCCTCTGGCAGACTTGATCTTAAATGGACCAATAATGTCTATGGCCATTTTTTGAAACGGCCGAATAGGAATGTCCGCCGCCTGAATGGGTGCAGCATGCCGTGGACCTTTGGATTTAACTTCCTGACATACTTTACAAGATCGACAATAAATCCGTATGTCCTTGTTTACCAATGGCCAAAAGAAAGCCGCAAGGACTCTTGACTTAGTACGGGAAAAACCCATGTGTCCAGCACACTGAGAGTCGTGAGCGTGCTGCAAAATTTTAACTCTCAAATTCTTGGGAACCAGGATTTGAGAATGACTTGACGTAATGGAGTCTTGAACCATACGTACAAGTACGCCATTCTTCTTTGTAATCCACGATTTACGACTTGTGTCCTTATTCGGATCACCTTTAGTTGCAAGAATGAAGAATTTCTTCAGAGTGGGATCATCTTCTTGCTGTTTTATAAACGAGTCACGAGAAATTACCAAGGGATTATCTTGGTTATGCACTTCATTATCTTCAGTAGATGAAGTTTGAGGCACATTAAGAGCCTGAGCTCTAGTGACTACAGCGTTAGCAATCTGCATGTTTTGCCTTTCCCAAGTGGAAATTTGTTGCGGAGTGCATTCCTTGACTCCATGAATGCGACCGATGATGAGGTCAGCGATCGGATTCGGAAGAAGACATGCGTGTACATCTCCTGTAAAGAAAGGAGTAGCAATCCTAATGATAGCGGTAGAGTATTTCTCTAATGTGCCGCCAAATGTTACACATTTGACTACTTGTCCAGTGGCACGGGAAGGATCTACGAGTGACTGCCTAACACCAATTGTGGTGCATCCAGAATCAAATAGCACAGAGACTGGATTGTTATTCACTAAACCCTTATGTAAGACAAGAGACCCTCTTCCATCATGCGCGACTGATGCTGGAAGAGCAGGAAGAGGATGGCCACAGCTTAAAGTAGTCACTGTGGTTGGCTCAAATAACGTTTTGCATTGGGGGCACTGAGATGCTCTCCCAAAATCAAAAGCGGCACATGCCATATTACTAGCATCATTATTATCTTTACTCTGTTTATAGGCTTCATGGGACTCTTGTTGTGCAGAGTTTGCCTGAAAATGTGGTTTATGTCTTTTGTATTGAGATCTACCTCGGTTATTATCACCTCTGTAGTTATTGTTACCTCTATTGTAACCCCTATTTGGGTTTGAGTCATAGTACCCTTGGTTACCATTATCATATTCATTATAATGAGTATCTCTGTAATTATGATCTTGTTGACTCCAAGACGGATAACCCTGATAGTTTCTATAATTACTTCCTCTACGGAAATTCCTATAATTATGACCACCCCTGTGTCGAGAGCTATCAGGTCGTCTCCAGTTCTTTGAAGAAGAACCCTGAAATGATTGGTTACCTTGGTTTTGATAACTATTATGGTTACCTTTTTTATCAAATCTGTTTTGAGGTCCCTGAAATCTGTGTGAATAATTGGGATTGTATGGTGTTGCTGAAGCAACTGGCATACTCTCCTTAATCTTAGTGTTGCCAAAAGTCACGTCGGGGTGTGCAGTGACATATTGGGAACAATATTCTTCCATTTCTTTTAGAGATTTAGGTTTACGCTCATGTATAAATTCAAGGAAAGGTTTGTTCACACATGACATAATCTTATCTCTGAGCAACAAATCCATAAGTCCTTCATACGTTTTTTCTGTTTTGGAAAGCTCAATCCAACGATCAACTGTGAGACGTGCCTTTGCAGTGAATTCTGAGAATTCTACCCCCGTCTCAGGTACCATCGTCTTAAATAAAAGGCGATAGCCTTCCTCACTTAGCTGATATTTTTTTATCAAAGCCGCCCTAATGACATCATAATTATCCTTATCTGCTTCTCCTACAAGGCATAATCTAGTCAAAGATTCACCTTTCAAGTTTTCTGATAATTGATTAGCGTATTGTGATTTATCCACATTATGTGTACGACAAGAACGTTCAAATCTATCCAGCCAGAATGTAATATCGTCACTGGACTGATTGAACGGTGGAACCTTAACCTTGTAAGTAGAAGGTTTACCATTACCACTAGATGCCTGATTAACATTACTCATACTTGTCAATCTCAATTTCTCCAACTCAAATTCATGTTCTCTTATTGCTTTTTTCTCTTCAGCATCTAATCTTTTTTGTTCAGCCTCCCTGTCTAATCTTTTTTGTTCAGCCGCAGCTTCTCTTTCCAATTTTTTTTGTTCAGCTTCACTGTCTAATCTTTTTTGTTCAGCCGCAGCTTCTCTTTCCAATTTTTTTTGTTCAGCTTCCCTGTCTAATCTTTTTTGTTCAGCTTCACTGTCTAATCTTTTTTTTGTTCAGCTTCACTGTCTAATCTTTTTTGTTCAGCCGCAGCTTCTCTTTCCAATTTTTTTTGTTCAGCTTCAAATCTCCTTTCCTCTACCTGCATCTGCAATTTCTTTTGTTCAGCAGCAGCCTCAGCTTCTTTTTCTAATCTTTTCTCTTCCGCCATAGCTTTTCTTTCTTCTGCAGCTAATCTTTTCTCTTCTGCAGCTAATCTTTTCTCTTCTGCAGCTAATGCTTTGTCATATTGAGCAACTGCCCATTGTTCTAATTGTTGACCAGTCTTATCAAGAGCTTTCCCTTGAGTAATGAAATAATCTAGAGTAGACATGATGCCTAACAATAATACTAATCACCTGAATCAATAATAATACCCCAAGTTCTCAATGACCTGATTAATCAGTATACTATCCCAATATCTGTGGGTCACAAGCCTTTAATAAGGTCTTGTATAATAGTAATAATAATCAGGTACTGGTCTATACCATAATCCAAGTGCAGTGCACAGGCAATTGTGTCTTATGAAATATACCCATATAAAACATATGTCAACCAACAGAATACATAAAGTACAAATAGGACTGACAATACAAGAACGTTTGCAGAAATCAAAATAAATCAAATAGGGAAATCAATGAAGATAATCACTGAATCTGCAAAGAATAACAACACAAATGACGTCACAATATATGAATATAAATTATGAATAGAACTGAAAGATAGAAAAGGTTAGACCAACAAATTACAAACAAATCAAAACAAAACTAAAGAACAAAGAAATATTACAAAAATAACAATAATTACAGACTTCACAGCTAACACAAAAGCAACAGTTGTCGCAGCAAATTTTCAATCAAGAAAATTGCACCTATAGAAAACGCCCACAACGGACCCTCTATGACGTGGGATACTCTGTTGTGAGGACGCCGCCCAACCTTAAACACAACCCGCTGACATAGAAACTAACATACTATACAAACAAATAACATGTAAACATAAATATATATAAATTATGTGTATGATAGTATGTGTTGCAAAATAGGCTCAGTCTTACAGTAATGGCAAAGTTATTTTTCATGAAAACAAACAAACTGCCACTTTATTCAATTAAACATTCTGGCCTTAAATATTAAAGTTCATATATGGCAAACAAGAAGATCCATCGATGAAACCAGGACTTCTTAGTTCACAAATACTGTCTTTCTGTTAACACTGACAAGAATTGATCCAACTGTTCTGTGAAACTCTATAATGTCTAATGTAAAAAATGTCAACAACGCTGACCTACATACTGCATTCACTTGACAGGTCACGTGACGAAGCGTTGACAAAGAGCAAACCAATACTGCAAGTGTGTCGTATCAGCCACAGGAAACGGTCTGGTATCGGTAATCTGTTGACTTCTGAATTTCTGCGAGGTCAAACCCAGAAAGCTGGTCCACCAGTTGATAAAGTTGATATTTAGTTGGATATAATATATGTTGATAAAGTACACCAGAACACTCCTAGGCGGGAAGACAGGCGTCTATCATCATCAGTTGACAAGATCCCTATGGTGTTGCCTGCCCCACTGTAGTGTATGGAATGTCAACTTGACCTACGCAGTGTTGTGTAGACATGGATGGAGTGTATAATGTGCGAATGATGATAAGGGTTCGTGTTGTTGACAAATGTTCTCTTCTCACACTCATGTATGACCGGAAGTCATCGACACCAACGACTGTGTACCTTTTCTAAAGTTTAATTGGACGTACACACTCGACAGCACAGATAGTGACAAATCACAGGTTGCCATAATACATCATAGTACAGTGGACAAATGGTCTTGCAATGTTACATGGGCACTCATGTAGAATAATGGTATAATGGACTGTCAATAGCCAAGCACTCAGTATCGCCCATACATATATCATCTGACGTCACTGACTGAGCACGTCAGCTTGTAAACAATATTTCAGATGACTTCTAAACCTAATCTCGTTTAGCAACGATTCTTCAACATAATGTTCAGCACATATTTTTCCATATAATAATATTGAACCACTAACAATGGGTTCTCATGTGTAGCAGTGATCTCTGGACTGATCAAGCGATAATACGGGCATCCCTTTTCTCTTCTTGAAAGTCCTACATGTTTTGGTTCCAAGATGGCTCCACTCGTGAACTGTCACTCACGTTTGAATACAGATAATGAATCTGTTCTAAAGTTAGTCATTCATACAACATTTCGTTGCTCTGTAGATTTGGTCATGAACAATAGACTGCATTCTACAGAATATAGTGCTGCTAGGAATCGAAGTCGTTTTTCATCGAGTCAAATATATTCTCTTAAACATTCAAATCGTAATTATCGACAATGGTGGCTTCGATCGAGAGTTCATAAGAGTATCTTTGATTACCTTGGTAGAGGGAATATGAAACTGCCATTCCTTGGCAAGATGAATAAACACTGGGGTAAAGCATACACGATAGGTCTAGACGACTATCACTTTCCCCAAAACCACTGAGATCACTTTTCAAGGCATCAAGCCGACATAGCAAAAACACACACATTCCCTATCAGGACGAAGCCAAATCACCCCACTCAAGCGACACATCCGCCGAATAGCCTTTGACCTCTCTAGAGACAACAGAACATATAGTTCGACCTAGATATGTAAAGATATACAGATATAAGACAGACTTGTCCTACTCAGACAAACAATACACATAAATTCAGGCCATAGATATTCTGAAGCAAGAACAATCTATTATTACCCAAACAACGAATAAATCGCAGTAAAAATGTATTTATCCGCGGAGTTCAAGGGAAGTAACTCAATAATGACTTTCCCTTAAGCACTAAAAAATTACCTATGTATAATATTGTAAGATATCAAAGACTGCACGTAACAGTTATGCAGAGCAATCGCGTATCGCGTTGATCTCGCGCTCTTCAGATTTTTACTCTGAATAGCCGTAAGAGCTTTCTGGTCAGTTTCCACAATGAAATGCGCGCCAAGAAGAAATCTTTGCAGTTTAAGGATTGACCAAACCATAGCCAATAATTCACGGTCTAGGACCGAGTAATTCTTCTCTGCGGCATTTAATTTCCGAGAAATATACATTACGGGATGCAGAGTTCCAGAGTACTCTTGCATTAGTGCTGCTCCAATCCCGGTGGATGAAGCGTCACTATGAAGAATAAATGTCTTATCCTTAGAAGGCAATACTAGGGTAGGTGAAGTAGAAAACATAGTTTTAACCTTATCCAAAGAGGATTGACATTCTTGAGTCCAATGGACTACATTAGGAGACCCTTTCTTTAGCAAGGAAGAAAGAGGTGACATAATGGAGGACAGATTCGGAATGAATCGTCCATAAAATTGTATTAGACCTAAGAGACTTCGCACTTGCTTTTTAGTCTTAGGAATAGAAATGTTAAGTATCTTACTTGTATTATGGTCTTCTGTTTTTTAGGAACCCATGACCAACACGGTGTCCTAAGAAAGATATTTCGCTAAAACCAATACATGCTTTCGATGGTTTCGCTGTCAGGTTATGCTCGCGTAAGATAGACAATAGTTCATTTATCCCATTATAGTGATCGTTCCAAGTATCACTGAAAAGACAGATGTCATCAAGATACGCAATGACATCTGAGCGATGAGATAGGATTCGACGCATCATGCGTACGAATGTTGCAGGGGCGTTCATAAGACCGAAAGGCATGAAATTCCATTGGAATAGACCCCTAGGCGTCGAAAAAGCAGTAAACGGTTTGGCGTGTTCGGATAATGGAACTTGCCAATATCCCTTAGACAAATCGAGTTTAGTAAAGAAATGAGAATTCGATAGTCTCGTAAGTAGCTCTTCTAGTAAAGGCATAGGTTCCGCATCAAATTTCGTCACTTGGTTTAATTTGCAATAATCCACGCAAAGACGTATGTTATTGTCTTTTTTTTCGTACAATAACCATCGGCGAAGAATATGCTGATGTGGATGGTTCGATAATTTTTAACTCTATCATCTCATCCAACTCTTTCTCTACCTGTGCTTGAAAATGTATCGGGATAGGATACGGTCTGACTCTTATAGGACTATGGTCAGTAAGAATAATGTCATGTTGAATGACATCAGTTTGACCAGGAATGTCAGTAAGGACATCCTGAAATTGTTCTAACATAGTAGAAACTTGTTTCTGCTCTCCTGGAGATAATTCTGGAGAAATTGCAACATCTTTCCATGATTCATTAGAGTGAAGAGGAATCATTGGAAAAGGTAGATTTACATCCGAGAAACTCGTTTCCTCATCCTGTATTACTGACAGAGATGAGTACTGTCCATGTTGGACTGGAAAATCGTCCGTTGCCTGGAAAACAGGTTGTAAATAATCCGGACGTTCATGGAACTCCGTGAGCATGTTGATGTGGAAGGTTTTACGCTTCCCGTCAATATCGACGATATAGTCAACATCGGAAACTTTTGATATTATATCGTACGGACCTTTCCAAGAAATAAGAAGTCTATTTTCCCTACAAGGTAGTAAGACAAATGCTTTGTCACCTGGACAAAGTTGTCGCAAGCATCTCTTTTTATTGGCAAATTCCCTTGCCTTCTGTTTCGCAAATTCAGAAGAAGCAGTTGCCAATTTGCATGCTTCAATAATCTTGTGTCTAAGTGCGATGACATATTCATAAGAGGATTTTGTGTCATCGACAATATTATCAGCAGTTATAAGATCATGAAGAAAGGACATAGGACTTCGCGGTTTCGCGCCAAAGACAAGTTCAAAGGGAGAAAATCCTGTATGTTCGTTGGCGACCTCTCTATATGCAAAGAGAGCCGCGGGTAAAACCCTATCCCAATCCTGAGGATGATCTTCTGTTATCTTACCTAGTAGGTTTTTCAGAGTTCTATTCAGACGTTCCACCATCCCATTGGACATAGGATGATAAATACTACTCAGCGATCTCTCTATCTTAAGAGTCGACATTACTTGAGACATGGTATCCGATATGAGTTGGGTACCATGGTCGGATAATATTTCTGCTGGAAATCCCAGACGAGAAAATATTAACCAAAGAGCATCTGCGACATCAGCAGTAGTTATGCTCTTTAGAGGAACAGCCTCCGGCCAACGTGTGCACATATCAACACACGTCAAAATAAATTGGTGTCCTCTAGCAGACTTTATCTTAAATGGACCAATGATGTCTATCGCCATTTTTTGAAATGGTCGAATGGGAATGTCTGCAGCCTGAATAGGTGCATCATGGCGTGGACCTCTGGATTTAATCTCTTGACATACTTTACAAGATCGACAATAGATTCGTATGTCCTTATTCACAGCAGGCCAAAAGAAAGATTCAAGAACTCTAGATTTAGTACGGGAAAAAACCATATGTCCAGCACACTGCGAATCATGAGCGTGCTGTAAGATTTTAACTCTCATATTTTTAGGCACAAGGATTTGAGAATGAATGGACTTAGCGGAGTCTTGTACCATACGTACAAGTACGCCATTCTTCATCGTAATCCAAGATTTACGATTTGTATCCTTATTCGGATCACCTTTTGTTGCCAGAGTAAAGAATTTCTTTAGAGTAGGATCATCTTCCTGCTGTTTTATAAAGGAATCATGGGAAATCTCCAAGGGATCATCTTGGATCTGCGCATCATTATCTTCAGAATGTGAAGATTGCGGCATATTAAGAGCTTGAGCCCTAGTGATTACTGCATTAGCAGATTGCATATTAACATTTTCCCAATTAGAAATTTGCCGTGGAGTGCATTCTTTCACTCCATGAATGCGACCGATGATAAGATCAGCGATCGGATTCGGCAAGAGACATGCTTGCACCTCTCCTGTAAAGAAAGGCGTAGCAATATTGATAATGGCAGTGGAGTACTTCTCCAATGTGCCACCAAATGTTACACATTTGACTATATTGCCTGTAGCTCGAGAAGGATTTACGAGTGATTGCCTCACTCCGATGGTAGTGCACCCCGAATCGAAAAGAATTGATACTGGAGTACCATCTATTAGACCTCTATTGAAGACAAGAGCACCCCTTCCATTATGCGCGATTGACGCAGGGAGAGCGGGAAGCGGGTGACCACAGCTTAAAGTAGAAATTGTGGTTGGATCGAATAATGTTTTGCATTGCGAACACTGAGATGCTCTATCAAAATCGAAAGCGGAATTTGCTACATTATTAGAGTCTTTTTTATCATTATTCTGATTACCGGCGTCGTGGAACTCTTGTTGTGCAGAGTTAGCCTGGTAATAAGATTTACCATGTCTTTTGTGTTGTGATCTACCTCGGTTATAATTGTCTCTATAATTATTATTTCCTCTGTTATAACCCCTATTTGGGTTTGAATCATAATATTCATGATCATAATCATCACGCTCATTATACTGAGTATCCCTGTAATGTTGGTTTTTTTTTCTCCATGAAGCACTTGGGTAGTTTCTATGGCTACTCCCTTTCCGAGAATATCTAACATTATGGGTACCCCTCGCGTATCGAGGACTATCAGCCCGATTCCGGTTCTTCGAAGAAGAACCCTGATTTGAGTGGTTATCTTGGTTTTGATACCTATTCCAATTAACTTTTTTGTCAAATTTATTTTTAGCTCCTTGGAATTTGTGTGTGTAATTCTGATTATATTCTGTTGCCGAAGCAACTGGCATACTCTCTTTAATGTTAGAGTTACTAAGAACCATGTCAGGGTGTGCCGTGGCATACTGGTCACAATATTCTTCCATTTGCTTTAATGTACTAGGTTTACGCTCATGTAAGAACTCTAGGAATGCTTTATTTACCGAAGACATGACCTTGTCTCTTAGCAATAAATCCGTAAGACCAACAAATGTTTTCTCTATTTTGGATAATTCAATCCATCGTGAAAGTGTAATTCGTGCTTTTGAGATGAATTCTGAGAATTCTACACCTACCTCAGGTCTCATTGTTTTAAACAAAAGACGATAACCTTCCTCAGGCAGCTGATATTTCTTTATTAGAGCTGCCCTAATAGCATCATAATTATCCTTGTCGGCCTCTTCAACGAAATATAACTTACTCAGAGACTCCCCTTTTAGATTTTCAGACAACTGATTCACATACTGTGATTTGTCAACATTATGAGCTCGACAAGCACGTTCAAATCTAGAAAGCCAAAATGTTATGTCATCACTGGTAGGGTTGAACGCTGGTACCTTGACCTTGTACACAAAGGGTTTACCATTACCACTAGATGCCTGATTAACATTACTCATACTTGTCAATTTTAATTTCTCTAACTCAAATTCATGTTCTCTTATTGCTTTTCTCTCTTCAGCTTCTCTATCTAATCTTTTCTATTCTGCAGCAGCTTCTAATTTCTTCTGTTCTGCAGCAACTTCTAATTTTTTCTGTTCAGCTGCAGCAGTAGCTTCTAATTTTTTCTGCTCAGCTGCAGCAGCAGCTTCTAATTTCTTCTGTTCTGCATCAAATCTCCTTTCCCCACACTTCTGTGTACTCTTTTTATCACTGTATCATGTTGTTGGTGGTGCCACTACTGTACATGTCCATTGTAGTGTACCGAGTGGTTGAGATCAGGCATGCTCCAGTCTACCCAGCTGTAAATGGGTAACTCACCCTAGTCCTGAGTTAGGGAAGGCAAAGGCAACTGTAAGCAGTAGTTTCCCTCTAAGGCTCCAGGGGGAGCAGGCCCTAAACTTGGTCAATTCAACCGACGCAGGATGGTGTATACATGGAGTAGAAGTGTAGAGTGTGTTTAACGCGAATGGTGGACTGTTCGTGTTCTGACCAATCTAAGCACTCATTCACTTGTGTCTACAAGGCACCAATGCAGACTGCTGGAATCTTTGTTTACACAGTTTATTTAGACGCACACACTGGGACATAACGAGTAAATCATGGGTATAGGTTGACACATCAATTTGCAGGCATACATAGTAGATCCCAAGTCATGACACATTCATAAATAATGGGTAGTACATCAATAGCTTCCAATGTCATGATACATTATGGCCGCATCCCCTATCTGACTAAACGCGTCAGTGAAGGCGGATCGGTAAGTAACTAAAGTTGCTTTATGTTCATAGTTTATATCATATTATGAAACCACGATAAGGGGTTTCTATCAAAAATTGAGATCTCCTTGCCACTGTCCGAATAATAAGATACATGCCCGTTCTTTGGACAGTGATTCAAAAATATGATGACAGGAATGTAACATGGCCGCCTTCCTGAGTTGTCGCTCACTCACTCACAGGAGGGTATATATAAGCCAAAGTTAATTTGAAATGCATATGAATAATTTCCTAAAGTCTCTCCATACAGTTCTACAGTAATCCAGTTACTTCACGTAGACATAACTGCTGCATGGAAGCCCGTCATCTTCGTCGATACAAACATGACCCTAGCGTTGCGAAGCATAATATTCCAGCTAGGTCTAACCGACATGAGATCATCAAAAATAGGGTCTGGCATTACCTGGAGTCCGAATCATACATGATACCGTACATTAGGAGAGTCTCTAACACAAACTCTAGTAGAGACACAATCTCCTACAGAAGAAAAATCACTTCATAAATCATTTTTACTTAAGAATGTACCAGCCCTTGAAAATGCGTAGCCCCCCATTGTAAACGGTACATCGGAACTCATCACGACTTGTCAAGACAACTCATACTTCCGCTAGAGCGGCATAACAAGAATATAG